>BJBW01005382.1:72634-156490 GCA_004320125.1 Scolopax mira | reverse complement strand
CTGCCCAGGGCAGGGGATTGGAACTGGATGATCTTTAAGGTTCCTTACAACTCAAACCATTCTATGATTCTATGAAATATATCTCAAGGTGGATATATATATCCAGATATTTCCTGAGGTGGCCAGCCTCACAGCTAAAGGATTCAAATTTGTGTTTGGGAGATGGAGTTGGAAGAGTTCTCATTTGTGTTTTACGAGTCTACATGTGCTCACCTTGTAAATTGTAATTACAAGGAGTTAAGATTTCATATGGATGTTATGTATCAGGCTGCAGCTTTACCTTTGAGGTAAAGCGATTTTCCTTGTGGTTTGTCTTGTTTCTACTATTTGACTTGCTGATGTAAAATTTAAAAACCTGCTTCAACACTGGGATTGGGAGTGAGTAGGCTCAGAGGATTTACCTTGTGGCTTTGATTTGGACATTCTGGGTGGCAGCTTCGCACACTCTCACTGCATCATCCAGGCTAATGCCCTCAGTCCACAGTCCACAGATGTAAACAATCTGATCTCGTGGCTGCAAACTGCCTTCCATGCTGGCAGGAGAGCCAGGCACTATCTCTAGCACATAAATACCTTGCAACTTGCTTCCAGCTCCTCCTGTCAGCTTCAAGCCTAGAATAATGCAGAGAAAGCATCTTTTGTGGCAGCATATTTTGAATGTCACTGTCGGTGACATCCAGCCTAATGGAATAGATGGGGGTCATTGAAAGACAGGCTGAACAAATCACTGACATTATAAATAACAGTCTTTCCCCGGTGAGATGGGGTTCAGGAGCTGGACTGGGAGAGTGAAATGCAATTGGATGTTTACAAATTATGGGAAAAACTTACATGGTGTTGCCCATCTCTGTGCTTCAGCTATTCCATACTGTTTGATTTCACCTGGCGTTGAATAACATTTGAATAAGACACGTAGCTGGATAGCAGTGTCTCCCTCGTTCCCAGGGTGCTTAATTGCCTTGTGGCCTTTAGAGTGCCATAGGGAATGGGGGCACACGACAACTAAGGACATACTGTACAGTGCAAAAGAGAATTGTGCAATGATATTTAAACAGTCTGTGAACAAGCAACTTTCTGAACTGGAAAGAGGATGCTGTGCCTGAGAAAATATAGATATTCTGTTTCCTGAGTCTACAGTTTTACCTGAGAGCAGTACTCACCACGGCCTCAGAAACACCAACATATCGCTTGTATTGCACAATGGAGATAAAGCCTCGTGTCTGTGGTGAATCAAGGACTTGAGTGGAAACTTTCTGAATAGCAAACTATTGCCCTCACCAGTGACTCATCCTTCTCAAAATTTGCCTTTTTTTTTTTTTTTTTTCTTTCCCTCCAAATAGATCTTTAAGTATCTTAGCAGGTAGTAGACATTATTATCTAACTACCAACAACTTCTGTGTATCAGTGACTTAAAAATATGAGACTGGAAATCTGCCAGAAACTTCAGCTGAAAGGGTGATAATACAAAGATCATTGTTCCAACTATCTTTATTGGTCTAGTAAGAAATATTAGCTTTCCCTTTAAGGCCTTGCCCAAAATAAAGCTCTCCATTTCTTGGCCATGAGTGATGGAGGAGAGGATAAAGGTGTCAAGGGCACTCAGGATCCTATTGATCCAAGACCCCTGTTGCTTACGGTTATCTTAAAATTGCTGTAATCCCTGTCCAAAGGAGGATGCATAGCATTTACTACACACCTAGCTGTCCATTGGCACCTTTTGTGAGAGTAATTTCAGGAATTTCATCTGGCCTAATAGAGGGAAGCGGATCGCTGTCAGGACGACCAACCACGAGGTGCAGATCAGGAGGAGAGCTTTGCAGTAAAGTCAGGGCTTCTTTGCACGGTAAAGAGGTGACATCAATTCCGTTCACCTAAATGACAAACAGTAAAACGATGTCATAGATCTCATTGACCATCAGGAACTTCTCCCTCCCTTCTGAATTTTGCATATGAACTTGGGTTTGGTTTCACTTTCACGTAACTGCTTTGCTGTGATATTTAATGTCAGTGACTGCAACAGTGAAGATTGCAGTAAGATTTCTTTTTTCAACTTTTATTCTTCTGAATGCAGAGCTTTCATAAAAATAGCTCTTTTTTTTTCTTGAAACTCAAGGTCTTGTAACAAAAATCAAGGAAGATGGTCTAAATCAATGAATTGAAGATGAACCAGGCTGAAAATAGGCTTTGTTCACACATCACAAAGGATGTACACCTGCATCCCTTGTATGTCACCTATTTTATTACATTAATTCAGAAAGCATTTAGTATCTTGATTGTCTTGTGTTGCTGCTAGATGTTATTTCCCTGCTCGTACAATCTATTCAGTCTGAAGTCTATTTGTCCTACTGAAGTCAGCAGAATTACATTAGTATGTGATTCATTTGCATGCCTAAATAGCTGATAAACTCAACCCTATGAAAGGAAGAATGAGGAAGCTAAATAATGTCGATCTGAAAATATTTTTCTCCTCTGTATAAACTCAAAGAATTACTGTACCATAATGATTCTGTCTCCCCTTCTCAGTCGTCCATCTGACAGGGCAGGCTCATTCAAGATTTCATCAATGTACAGACAGTTGTCCACTTTGTTAAGAACTACAGAGAATCCATAACCGTTGTTCTCTGACTTTGTCAAAGTCACAAAGATCTCCATTTCCTGTTAAAATAAGCACAAGACCTTTTGATGGAGGCTTTTCTGTTGCCTCTTTACCATCTTCCATTAGTCTTATATGCAGATAGGAATCGGACCCTCAGATGGTATAAATAAGAGCAAACATTTGGGTTTCTCTGATCTGTCACTGCCTTGCTCCAGAATGAATTTTACTTCTTTTTTACCTCGTGGAGCTGCACAGTGATTGATTGATGCATTGATGGGGCCTAATAAGGGGCAGAGAATGCCCCCAGGGACTGGAATTTTGGAATCTGAAATGTGTAAAGAAAGGCCTGGAGTCCCCTCAGCTGACAAGCATTATAATAGTGGGGTGCAGAGATTATCAATGTTATTGCTTATTGCTGTCCCACTGAAAGAAATGGCTGGAGCTAAATTTTGTCCTTGGCACTCTCAAATTAGCAGGGATTCAGAGCTCATTAGTGTCAGAAGGAATGCAAGATGCTCAGCATTTGGCAGGACTGAGCCATATATTTTTGAATAGTAATTAACACAAGGATTGTACTTTCTTATCAGGACATTACAGTACGATCACTGTAGCAAAGTGATTTTCCACATGGGTTTAAAACATGACAGAAAAACCCCAAGTAGCTGACTCCAATTAAGTTTAGAGGCTACTAGAGGGCCTTCCGGCCTCTAATTGGGAATAATAATGCAGAATGCTGGAAAGCTGAATAAATAGTAGGATGGAATGAGCAAGGAGATGGCCTTCAGGCAAATGGTAAAGAATTCTGAAAATCTGGGTGTAGTGGAAGGTCTGCCTGACTTGAAGATTGTGGACAATCAGGAAAGTAAAAATAAAAACCCAACAAAAACCCATGTAGAAATTGCACGGATAATGATTTAAAATTAATGTTCAAGAATGTTGCATTCTGAAAGTTGTTGCTTTTCCTCTGTCATATTCTACCTGTTAATAATCCGGTGTCTATCACGTACCCCAGTGAAATCTTCCTTTTCTTCCTCCTCTTCCTCCAGTTGCTCCAGGTCTTCCCACTCATTGTCACTGTCACGTGTGTCTCCAGCAGGAAGGGATGATGAGAAGGGACCACAGAGATGTGGTTGTGGGGTCACCATGGTTGTGGAGAGTGTCTCGGAGCTTCCTCCCCGTGAAAGTGAGGTGACAGACATTGAGCTGACAGTGAGATACTCTTCATCAATAGGGGGTAGAGAGAGTGTTTCAGGCATACATTTTGTGTTTGATAGGTCAGCATCACTCTTATTAAGTATGAGGCTGGAAAATAAAAAGATTGTAGTGCTGGGGTTTTCCTCCATATGCTTTATTAGATGGCCACTGGAAAGTCTCCTGCTTATACATGACCTTATTTTAATTTTAAGTGAAGTACTACTAATTATATTAAGTTGCTGTCTGGTCCTCCTGTGTTACTATAAAAATAAAGAAGTAATCAGTGAGAATGAAGCTTCTCCTCTCGAGAGAGGAGCTAAAAAACAAGAACAGCCATTATGGCCCCACTCAACTTGTAGACTGGAATCTCTGCCTGTATATCGTCTGTGTATTGTATAACTCTCCTGTATATTGTATAACCCCTCTGGTTCAGGGCTTCTATAGGCTTCTGAAGACTGGAAAATAACTTCCCCCCCTCCCACCCCCCCCTTGATCACAGTTTGTGTTCTGAGTTTAGAGGGTCTTTTTTCCTCTGAAAAAATTTCCTCTGAAAAAAGACCGTACAAAAAGAAAGATATTTTTGGTGCCTATTTAAGTCAACTCTGTGAAAATTGAAATTGAAAGACGGTATAATAAGAAAATCTTTGGTTCCTATTTAAATCAGTGAGAGTCTTTCCACTGATTTCAAACTGCAGCCAGCTTCAGCTGAACAGCAGCAATGCTTACAGCAGTGCAGTGCTCCTACAAATGCCTCGCAGTGCAGAACGTACCCAAAACCCTAATAAGATGAGAGTAAATAGAGACAGCGGATTAGGACAGTCAGAACAAGATGGTAAACCAAAATCTTCAGTAATCAGCAGTGATTAGTAGCAGATAGCCCCATACTTAAACCTAAGTGATTCACTTCCAAAATTCCAAGAGCTGGAGGAAGGGCTGCAGAGCGGATTTCAGTGTTCCCTACCTTTTGGCCCATCCGAATTCACATGGTGAGTAGCAGTTCTGCTTCACCTCTTCCTCTAGGGAGGGGAAGGCTTCAGATCCAGCAGCTTCTTGATGAAACTTCCAAAGATGCTTGTAGAAACTTTCCCTGGGAGCCGTCGGTTTCTCTACGGGCTCCTCCTGAAACTCAGCTTCCTGGTCTTCATAAGCTGAGCTGTCCTCCTCAGGAGGCTCACTGAAATCTGCCGCTGGAGAATCCAGGCAGTCTCCGAGGTCTGGAGAGGTGCTACCTCCATCACTGGTAGACTGATCCATACCATTTCCTACCTTGGTGCTGCCTGGCATTTCTGCCACAAACTCCTTGATTGGGGATGGTGCTGGAGTCTATTGAAATAACAGAAAGCTTAGTGTAACTCCTTTGCTATTTGCTATCTTCCTGTAAAATAATTTGAAGAGGCAATTATCAATAAGCATCCGAATGTGAAAATATCTAATGCAGCTGGAAGGAAGGGGGGGAAAAATAGAGTGAGGTACTCTCTCCCTAAACAACTGTTTTGTCTTTATGCTTGTCTTCCACATTCTTCAGGAGTTCCAGCCAGGGAACTACTACACAAGTTTACTTTTCCCAATGATTTTTTTTTTCATTATTATGCCTCATATTCTGTTCACTGTGTAGAAGTGGCATCCAGATTTGTCTCCTGTGCCACTGACCATAGAAATCAGCCAAGGGCAGGTTGCAAGAGAGCACCAGGAGTCAGGGTGTTATCTGGAGATGGTCCTGACAGTCATTTCTGTCTGCCCAGGGACAGCTCTTATAAATCCTGGTGGGACAGGAGCCAGGAGAGGGCCATTTGCATGGAGCAGGAGTATTGCAAATGCATGTTCATTATAAGAGTACTTGTGTGTGTGTGTGTGTGTGTGTGTGCCCATGAGTTGTGTTCAAGAAGCAGGAGTAATAATCCCAGCACACCCAATGGCACTGGTTTAGTCTCTGCAGTCTCTACTGTTTGGTTTTTCCTTTCTTTTGTTCCCCCCTGCCGATTCTGCTAACTATCAATAAGAAACTGAATAAGCAATTGAAACCATTATTTCATTTATTTAGGTTTATTAAGAGGTAGCCTGGATAGGAAGTTTTTTATTTTCCTCTCACTTTTGGGACTAATACAGCTACCTCCATCCCCCGAGTGAGAATGGCTGCAGGTGGGAATATCTGCAGTTTCTGGTTGAGGATCTAGTACAGCATTTTTAAAAGTATCACTAGAAGATCTGCTTGGGTATGTGCTGTTTCATTCCAATGACAGTGCTGCCATTTAGGGATGAACAAGTTTCACCTCTGTCAGATTTCTATTATTTCGGTCACTAAGGAAGAATCAGTTGAACTCTAGAGGTTGAGTGGAAGCTGGGAAAGGAAAGAAATGGATTAAAAGACTTTGGAGAAAAGGGAAGGTTGCCTTGGTCAAGACTGGATAGAAAATGCAGTGGTGGACTTTTTTCAGGTTTTCAGAAGCAAGTTTTCTGACAGAAGTTTTGTCTTACCAGGACGCTCAGCTCTATTTCTGGAAGAACACCTTTCGGTGGTCTGCAGAGTAGTAGTGTGACTTCTGCAGGAGCTCCTCTCAACAAGTGCAGGACATCCTAGGCATGAGGAAGGAATATTAGATGTCTTACGGAACAATCTATAGTACATGTCATTTTACCAACTGGAACAGAGCCACTTTTTACTGTGAATGCCAAATTCCTCGTATATGTGCCTCAGCAGTGTCTGGGGGCCAAAATTCAGTATTGTATGATTGTCATAGAAGTGAATGTCTCTCTGAAGTAATGACAGTTCTGTTTACAAACTTTTGTTTCCCACCGACACATAGGTTTAAATTCATTCTCTTTTCTTGAAAAAAAAACCCAGGTTTTTCAGACAAATTAATTCAAACTGTGTTTGGTGGGGACATATCTTCAGTCAATTACACACTCCCATATTGACATAGCCAAAGGGAGACTTTCTCAAAGCCCCTCCTTGATGTTAAATCTATTTGATTAAAGCATTCAGCTTTCAGCACCCCATCTTTTGCCCCAGCTATTTAATGATATGAATGACCTGGCAGTGGGAAAATTGCATGATTTCACCATTTTTGATTGTTACCAATCTTACCTACTCAATGTGCATCCATATACAAAGCTCAGGGATTTTTTCAGGTAAAAATATTATGATAAAAAAAAATCCATATGTAGTCCTTTTTTACTGCTTAATTTCTTCATGTGAGTATAGAATTTGTCATTCCAGGTAAAAAAAGTTACACTTTATTTTCCTCACCTGGTAGAGATTTGAATCTGGGGCATGCTATTTAGCCTGACATTTCAAAGCAAAAATGACCACAAGGAAAAAATTTTCCAATTATACTTAACACCAACAAAGATTCCAACTAATTAACAACTGGTGTGCATCTAACAATAGACTTTGTGCATCAAGAGTAGAAAGTTATACATTAAATAGCGGAATAAGTTCTCTGAAAGAATTTTATTAGGAAGGAAATACTCCATAAGAATTCCAGAGAACAATCCTACGTAGAAATTAGATCCATTATATGCAATTTGTGACTCCCTCTGGTGATAACTAAGTTTAAAAGCAGTTTCACCCATTGTCTATATTAACATATTACCCACCCGGTCCCAGTGATCTTACTGCCTGGTACCTGGTAGAGGAGTCCTTGAATAGGTTTCCCATTCACAGCTAAAATGATGTCTCCGACCTCAATTTTGCCATTCTCTTCAGCTGGCTGCCCGGGAAACAGTCTTTTGATCCTGACAATAGCTCCTCCAAAGTGTTCACAAGCATCTCCTTCCATTTGCAGAACACTAAAGCCGAGGCCTCCAGAGTTCTTTGTCAGTTTGACTTCAAATGTATTATCTGTTCAAAGCAGGGATTGGAAAGAGTGGGAGCTGTGGTGTATGTACCCCTGTAGGAGCTGATGTGAATTATACCCTCAGCAGACCTTTTCCCTGGGAGCTGCAGAGGCAGATCTGCTAGTACTGATGGCAAAAAAAGGGGTTGGTGTTCCTTTAATTTATGTGAGCCCTTGAAATTTCACAGGCAGAATGGGGAGAACTAGATTCTATTCCACTGTGTGTTCACAGACTTTGCACCATCTGGTACAAGCCCATGAAGGAAGCAGCCTGTTTTACCAACATAAAATGGTTCAAATGCTATCCTTTTATGGCATTCTTCTGTAACTATTTGGTAGATCTTACTATTCTGTAACTGCCTGATGTTAGTTTGGGTCCTGCACTAACCCACATAAGGTAGAATCTGCCAAGAACAAGAGACCAGCTCCTTCCCAAACACCAAACTTGCAGCTGAACCCTGTTCTGCTGGGGACGATGTAGAGGAGTAACCACCCCATGGTTCAGACTTAGCGTCTGTGAGACAGTAAAATGTACAGCATTTATTTGATGGCCAAATTCAGTGAAAGTCATCTCTGAATCATGCTATGATTCTGTTTTTCAAGCAATGAGGTGATGGCAGTCTCCAGTGCTGGCGCTGGGGCAGCAGTTTCCCCTGGCTTCCAGGACACACCAGGAGATGTACTGGTGGTGGTGCTCTCTGGGGTACATCAACCCCACTGCCTCCTGCCCAAGAGTGCTCTAGGGTACAGACAAGGGTGGCCCCCCTTGAGCCCCATCTCAGGAAGGCTGAGAGGCACAGGATTTGTGACTACCAGCAATTCAGCTCTATCTAGCCACTGTAACTCTGAGTACATCAGAAATATGTTCTTCAGAGTCAATTACTTTCATTCATTCCTTTCTTCCACGCTATAAGAAGTCACCCTGAGTTCCTTCTTTTTATCGCTCACCATCTGTCAAAAAGCAGCAGTCCTTGGTACCATCTGTGAAGGATGTTGCCACAGAAACCACTGCACATTGGTCCTCCTTTCTGTCCTTAGCAGCCAGGCATGGCTCTGCCAGTAGGTAGTTTCCCCTTTCTAGAACCAGCTTGGCAACCTACAATGGTGATGAACAGGTTCCAGTTACACAGCAAGCCCTATGTCTTTTTACTTTTCTCTTTGGGAGAATAGGGTTGGATGGGGTGAGGTTGGGGGGGATGTTTCTTCTGGCCCACCTTTTGGGTATCTTATTGAGCTCTGCTGTTGTACAAACCTGGCCAGATTTCTTCAGGTGTTCCACAGCCTGTTTGTGGGTGATGCCACAGAGGCTGATGCCATCTACTTCCAGCAGGCGATCACCTGGGGCAAAAGAAAACCAAACGAGGGGATCAAGTTGCTTTGATGTCCAAGTTCAATGGTGTAAACCCTGAGACTATTACCATTGCAGATGTCAGAATGACAAGCCACAGTTGCATGACCTCCGATCCCAAACGTGTTTGATTGTCCCCGTGGCAAACATTCCACACTAACACTGAGTTCTCCAGCCCAGAGTTTTATTGCCAGACATGTTACCTATCTTTATTTGTCCATCCTTATCTGCTGGTCCCCTGGGAATAATTGACTTCACGTATATTCCACCGTGGCGCACGCTAGTGTTAATTCCACCCTGCAAAACATGTGCCCACAGATTAGAGTGTAGTCTCCACATGTTCTTTCTGTGATAAAAATCAAAACAGCTTACACCTGTGGTGCAAAGCAACTGCTTCAGGAATTACATTTTTTTTAATATAGGAAAAAAATGAAAGAGGATATTACTCCAAAGACCCATCTAGTTGTATTATACCCCCCTAGGCAGTAATCTTGTTTTTGCAGGAAAATGCAATGTATTTCTATGTGGCTATATGAAAGCATTTCCTAAATGTTCATAAATTTTTCCCTATGCTAACATAAAGATGGGGTTGCATCTTTCAGTCAGCCTCTAGCCCAGCTTCCAAACTGTGCAGTATATCCACTCAGCAACCATTAACCTTTCAGACCTTTCATTAACCTTTCAATATGTAAAGCGTGGACCTGAACTCATGAAGCCACTTGAGAGCCTAGAGCTCAGGGGAATTCCAGATTAACCTAAAAATTGCATTCTGTCCATCTACATTCCCTGGCCAAGTTCAGATGAAAAAGCAGCTCTCCATTTCTTCTGCAAGCAGTGAAATAGCTGTTGCTTCCTACTCCGTTTCAGCAAGGACTGTAAAGACACCTCAGCCTGGAGGGGTAAAGCCAGCTTTGATAGCCAGGACAAGGAATTATTATTCAAATGAGGCAGATGATTTCCACTGCTGCCTTCTCCGCTCTTCCAAATATACAGAGAACTGTATTTCCTTATATTAGGAAATAAAACCGGCTAACAGTTTTTATTATCAGCCTGTGTTCTCTCTTTGTTGCACATAAATGCACTTCCCTATGTGTTTCTTGGTCAGTGTAGTAGTTTGATGGACACACTGAAAGATTAAGAGAAACACTTGCAGTCACGCTGATTCCAAAAGTTCCGTCTTCTTTAACGAGCTCCACGGAATAGATTTCCTTTGAGTTGGTTTCAGATGGAGATGGTAGGTGTGAAGAATCAGCTTCCTGTCTCAAAAATATAAACACTAATGAGACTACAGCATCTCAGTAGAAAAGGAGGGAAAAAGAAGGGAAAAAAAAAAAGGAGAGTGAGTTACCAGAAGATATAAAGGGTTTGATCCTGCTGTCACTGTCCCCCTGGAGTGGTACCATTTATATCCCTGGCATTATTTCAAGCTGACCCTAATGTCACTCAAAATATAATCTGTCTAAACGTGCATAAGCTGAGTATAGATAGGGAAGCTGTTGAATAGTAGGAAGTTAGATACAAAATGTTGCTGTTCTGTGTCTAGTTGAAAATTTAAGAGACTGCAAGAAAATAATTGAAATTTTGTACCTCTGCTGGGAAAGGGAGGAGATCTTTTAATAGTATTTTGTGGAAGGGTTTCCCCATTTTTTTCATATATTCCAGACATGTCTATCATTTTGACATTTCCAGTGTAATTTAACGAGCAACATCTTCCAAGGCTTTCTTTCTCCTTCCTTATATTTTTAAATTTCTTGGTTACTTTCCACTCTTAATGTAGCTGGCACGTTGTTAGGACCGGTGCTGGGTGTAATATTACTGAACATGATCAAAATCTCAGTTACCTCCACATCCAGGCTATCAGCTGAAGGAACTGGAATCCTAGGCCCCGATTCTGGTGCTAAACTCCAGGAAAGAGCCTTCTCCAGTTCATCTCTGTTTGTGTCCTGGTCCTTGGGCAGAGCTGTGTGACAATCCTGAATCTTTTTTCTCCTGCTCTCCGTGCAAGAGATCTCAGATCCACTGGTGCTGTTTCCTCTTGACAGATTCTTTTCTTCGTTTACTCCTTCTTCATACATGTCTGTAAAGCCATACCAAAATAAAACGTTGTTGCATGCAAAGAGTAATTAAACTTGAAGGCAAATATTATTATACCTCAGCATGGGAGGACAAAGTAACTTCCTACATGGAGTGGTTGTGAAATCACAGCTGTAAAACGAGTCAGCCATTGTAAAATCCAGCACTGCTGGGGTAAGTGTGGAGAAATGTGTTTGTGTCATCACTGCAGAGGACGATGACTCTGTATCAGGGAAAAAAATGCCCAAATTCCCTCGCTCTTCAGCAGTGCAGCTTGTAATAGATGGTGTTTTTTGCAATGACTGTAGAACAGAGACCTGCTGGAAGTTGACTATTTTGTGAGCCTGTGGTTATTGTAACTGGCACCGAGTAGCAGGGAAGTACTACTGCGTCCCACTGCCTAATAAATCCCTGTGTCCAGAATTAACTATTAGCATCCCACAGCCAGCAAAGGCATTTGCCTTCATACCTTTGGGTTGAGAGATGATGAGCTCCACTTCGTCGGGAGAATTCTGTATGATTTTAACTGCAGTATTAAATGAAACACCCTCGAGACTAATATTATTCACAGAGATGAGTCGTCCTCCTTAAAAAAAAAAACAGAGAACAAAACCAAGACAAAGCACATCTAAATAAGGAAATAAATCCAGAGTAGCTAACTTTAAACCATGAAAGTATTTTAATTCTAATTAAAAAGTAAGGACAGTGACCTGGTTTGATATTTCCAGCTCTGTCTGCAGGTCCCCCAGGAATAATTGAAGCAATAAAGATACCGAGGTCTAATTTTCCTACATTTTCTCCTCCAATAATTACAAAACCTGCAAAAATGAGATAGCGTGAGAATGCAGAGCACTGGCAGCATTAGAAAAGATGAACTTTAGGAGCACAAAAGGCTCTTACTCCAATGGTACAAGTTTTATACATGGTCTGTAGAATGGGGAGCTCTGATTTATGTGGCATCAAGGTCTTGATTAGGGAGAGATTTAAACTCACACTGTAATTAAAGTGTCCTGGTGACTTTGGCTATTTAAGTATATTTTCTCAATAAGAATGCTTTCCTGTCTTAGGACTTTTAAAGATTCCAGCTACTTTCTTATGAAAGTCCTAGACTGTGTGGTCCTTAGTATTTAACACCTGTGGTAGAAAAATGGTATAAATGTTCATTAGATAAATTCAAATGTTGTTCTACATCATGTTGTCCAGGGCCCCTGAGGTGGGGGGCCATATAACCTTCTGATGAGAGATTTAAGAAAATTAAATCTATAGTCAAGTAGTTCAATTTCACTGTCCTGTTTCAGGGTTTTTTGTCTATTGCAGAATATATTTCTCTCACTGGTAGAATAGTTGGGTTTGGGGTCAGGATATAGCACACAGACCTGCACCATTTAGAAATTTGATGTTTAATTGTATTAATGGTCAGCTCTGAAACCTGTTGATCCTCTGAACTCATCCACCAGAACAGGATACAGTGTGACAGTGTATTGTAGAACAAAAATGTTATCCAGTTAAGAATCCAGAAGTTGGGAAACCCTCATGTTAAGATTGTGTACATATTTTGCACCCCTACAGGCAATACCTGAAAGGTTTGCAGAACATCATCTCCCCTGTGTGAGGTCCAAAATAAATAAAATCAGTAGGCGTGTATTTCAGATACAAAACTAGACCCTTTTTCTCTTCATTCTACTCGTAGCACTACATCCCCTTGACCACTGCGGCCTTAGTTAATCCTTGGGAAAAATCGTGACCTTGATTTATGTCCTTAGTGCTTTTCAGTCTTGGAAATTCTAAGTTCTTCACAAAGATCAGTATTCTTATTCTATAAGAAGCATAAATTAGGTGAAGAAGGTTACAATCTTGCCCAGCTTGAGTCAGCCAGTATCAGTGTTAGCTCCAGGATCTCACTGTCCTAGTAACAAACATAACATTCATGGTCCTCACTCACCAAATCCGTTCTTTGGGTCACGTTTTAGGCTGACACAAATGATTTCTCTCTCTAGACCACTTAGTGAAACTTCCTTTTGGATGGCTGGTGATCCAGGTGCTGCAGAAACAAAGCAGCTAGAATAAATGCAGATTAATGCAGGGAGACAGTAGATTCATATAGTATGTAAAACGGGGGCTTCAAACATTAAAAATGTATTTTGTCCTTGTTTTCAACATTACCATTAGGGAAAAGGGAAGAACGTGGCTTGTCTTGCTAAATTCTGGGTTAATTCCCAGGACCGGAAGTGTGAAAGGATATTCTTTAATCTTTCAGCAGAATATATTTTGGTCCCCTGCTATTGAAACAATAAATACAGAAGGGAGCTGTCTCTCTTTATGATTATCATACTCACCACTGATTGTGTTCTGAGTCGAGTGGATGGAGAGGTAGTCATAGCTCCTTTGCTTTCCATTCAAATTGATGTGCGTTTCTGACTGGGATAGCCCTGATGTGGATCTGCCCGGCAGGAAATGAAGACCACGTTACAGTAAGGAATCAGCAATGGTATTTAGCTGGTGTTTAGCACTCTTCATTGGCGTTAGGCTCTCAGAGCCAAGTTGGGAATGCACCTTTGTAGCCTTTCAAGGAGTACTGAGACATATTTTGTTGTAGAGGAGAGGTAGTTTATCCTTGTGCCAGCATTTGCTTCCAAAATGACAGCTGCCGTTAGACCACTCTCATCGACTGATTTCCCCCCGTGTTTTTGTCTGAGCTGAGGGTGGGCAGTAGGAAAACACAGTGTGATTCATTTAGCCCCGCTGCCCATTTAGACAAAACCATTTGTGAAGGTTTTCCTGGTAGTTCACTCCCTTCTTGGCTCTGTTCTAACTCAGTATTCTAAAAAGCACTAGAATTCCTTGAAGGCCGTTGCAGCTCTAGTAACCACCTACACTGGTGCATGTACCAACGCGAATGAAAAGGGAGAAGCTCTCCCACTGCTCTCCATGATTGGCACCTTTAGACACAGAGAAATCAATTTGGTAAGACCTGCTCAGAACCAATGTCCCACGTGCATTCTGCCATTTCCAGGGAAAATCCACAGACATGAAAAATTCTACTTTTATTCTCCCTTATTTTTATCCTTTTCCATAACCCGTTAAGTGGTTCATTCCTGAGTCTGGCACAAATTCAAATGTCACTCTTTTTCAGGTTCTTACCTGTTAGAATGTTAAATTCCTGCCTGTGTTTGCACTACTGCTGGCACCAAGGAGCCTCTGGCCTTTTTGTGTGGCCACGATAAAGATTCCAAAAAAACCCAGGTCTGCCTTATGGTTTGCCATAGAGGTTTGTAACGATCTAGTCTGTGACTGAGAATTCTTACATGTGCTTAAAGGAAAAAGCAAACCTACCTGCCAAGATTGCTTTTCTCTCTAGTCCTGTTGTTGGCTTCCACACTGAGGTTGTCACAAGACTTGCTCATCATCCCAGCAGAAAGGTGTTCCAGGTTGGCTGCGTAGAGCACGTTCTCCGAGCGAGAGAGTCTCTGAATGAGGGCGAGGTGTTCCCGCTGAGCCGCGTACGCAGAACCTGATCTGTCCATTTCCACAAACTTACCTTCCTCTGAATAAGAAGGGAGAGAGGAGGAGGAAAGGAAGATAAATCCACTGATATTATCTTTATCAGCTCTGAGGGGATTTCTGCTAACCTTTTGAATGTGCCAGAAAAAAAGATGGGCATCGCAGAATGCTATGGAATTGGAAGGGACCGCTGGAGATCATCTCCTCCAACCCCCTGCCAGTTTTGCAGTTCATTTCTTTCACAGAAAGTATACATTGTCTTTAGATTTCATTTCTATGAATTACACTGCAAACTTTCCACAGAGGCAGATGCAAAGTCCAACCCTGTATAATTTAAACTTGAATATCTTTGTAAAGTATATTCTGTCGATGGTTAGTCTATGAGAAACATCTGTCTGTCAGAGACTGCAGTAGCCACCAGGTGGGTGGTTTCCCGTCCTTCACGTGCCCACCATTCCGATAGAGGTGTATCTGAGAAGACAGGAGCTCTACTAAGCCAAGGAGCTGCCTGTTTGCTCATGTGAAGCTCAGTAGGGAACCCTCTTGGTGGCAATGCTTGTGATCCAATTTTCCACTTCTGAGTGAAATCTGCTACTTGTATAATGATGCCTGGGCTGTGCTGTGTACGGATCTGTCCTTTCAAAAGATTTTATTTCCCTGGAACAAACTGCTGGAGGAGACATTGCTAATTTATATAGATTTTCAGCTGGTGGGCTGGAAGGGGGATTTGAAGGAGGGATGGACAACAGGCAATTGGAGAGATGTTGGAAGGTAAAAAAAGAACCCTGCTTGGTACAGGCTATTACAAATATGGGCTTTAATTCTGTGTGTACAGTTGACCTCCTGTGTGTTTTCCTAACAAATATTAGCCCAAATGCAGCTTTCCAGAGCACTACTCTGCAGCGTTAGACCTGGGCTCCCTCTTTCCTTGGCAACTTTGTTCAGGAGCATTTGTGAAGGTATCAGAAGGCTTAAATGTCCGCAGGATTAGCACAGTCTGAGAGTTGCCATGGTGATTTCAAAGTAGGGGGTTGCTAGCAAGTTTTGAAGAGATGGTGACTTACACATCCAAACAGCGCAGCAGAAGGAACAGTTTCCCTCCTGCAAAAAGAGCCTTATAATCTCTTACATCCCCACTGTGGGGACAACAGCAGCATTGTCAACTCCTGTCATTGCCTCCTTTGTGAAAAGGCAATTTTGCTTGTGACAGCAAGAAAATTCACACAGCTTGTGTAAGTCTGGCTGGTTTCAGTAATTTGGGGTGTTTGTAATCAGGATTTAAGCTATCATTTTCTTAGCTCTCCATCCTTTTGTTTTCTTACATATGGCATGTAGTAATTTTTATTAAGATGTATTGCCACACGCAAACGTGACACAGGAGCCTTTACGAGTCACTGTTAGCACTCATTTGTATGCTACAAATCACTATCCCACTAAGTTGTGTTTGAAGCTACAGGAGCCCAAGCAACAAAAGGTGCCTTGAACCTAAATATCATCCTAGTGCCTTTTTCCATGGTAACAAGCTTGCGCAGGTGGAATTTCACTTTTCATGCAATAATTTTAGTGGGAAAGAAGCAATATATCAATCAACCTGTTATATCCTGTGATATAATTTGTTGCCAAGACTCGTACAGTTTTACTAGAGAAAGGAGTATCCCAGCAGAGAAGATGTGACACTTGATTCTCCTGCTGTGACTCTCTGGGTCAAATACTTAGTGATTGTAAATTATCATGATTCTGTTCAAGGCAGTGGATGAGTCCTCAGCTACTGAAAACTCACATTGCTCCACTGAAGTCAAGAGTGGTGACAGTTGTTGGCTCGGGCTGTTGTTTCTTAAGTGGCTCAGTTTTCCCCATAATGATCCTCATCCACCTTTGCAGAGTGGGGGAGAAGTGCTGTGTAGCTGCCCTGGGTTGAGCAGAATCTTGTCTGAGAAACTATGGAAAATCTGAAGTCTAAGGAGGTATTAGTCATATCTTCCCCAGACATGGCAGAACCAAAGAGAAGAGCAGCCACAGAGCTGGGTGGCTCTGACTGACGTGCCTTTGGCTTTCTGGTTTTGTCCTGGGACTGAAGCACGGGGTTGAAACCCCTCCCCTATCTTATGCAAAGATAACGAGTTAACTAAATTCAGCTCCGGGCTACTGTTGCACTACTACAGTTATTCTTTGTGGGGAATATTTCTCAGGTTACATTTGGGGGAAGTTTGATAAATTTCTTCAGAATTCTCGACAGACTTCTTGAAGGGAATTGCCATCGTACTTTTTTTTTTTTTTAATCTGAGTTTAGCACCATGGTTGTTGTCATCAGAGAATCCCTCTCCACCCCTGCACCTGCCCACTCACTGAATTGCACACACTAAATTAGATTTACACCCCTCTAACTTCCAGCGGAGACATTATTTCCTGGTCTGCACGTGAGGAACCGAAGCCCAGGGAAACTGATATGGCAGGTTCTGATTGAAATGCACCTTTTCTAAAACCTAACCTTGTCCCACGGCCTGAAAAATAAAAGAGCATTTATACCTCACCTGATGAAGTTTGCCGAAGTTGCCTAGAACTCATCTGTGCATTGAATTTGTGCTGGGCAGAGCAGAGGTCCAGGAGATATTTACACGTCTTTGCTGTGTCGGTGATGAAGGTGTGTTTCTTGCCACTGAAGCTGCTTTCAATCATGAATTTTTTTCTCTAAAGATGGGGGGGGAAACAAAGCACAGCTTGCTTCATATATCAGTTATTACACCAAGACACTGAAAGTTCATTTGTATAATCTTGTTGGTTTGTCCAGCTGTATTTATGCCTGGCTGCCTGCCTTTTGGGTGCAATAAATGTCCATCATAACTTCAGCAGTAGTTAGTGAGGTGTCTGTCACTGGGATTGTAACTGCCCTTGGACATTGGCTGCTCTGAGGGCAGATCGATAGATCTGGTGGAATTTGGCCCTACAGATGTTAAAAGGATTAAACCAATTTCATGTGAAAATGAAAATATCTTTGGTTTTAGGAGAGCAAAGAGGCAGGGAACTGCGGGATGTAGGTTGACTCCTACACTAAATGATGATAGATTGGTGCATCTCTGATGGCAGGATAGCAGTGAGACGGGGTGACGATCTTGGCAGCAATATACTGGTTTGTTAACAGACATTAAGATACTAAGAGATGAGGATGGGAATAATGAGATCTGGAAAGAGGGAGACATGATCCCATGAGCTGATGTAGGTAGGAAAACCAAAGGAAAAAAAGAGAGAGAGAAGCAAAGATGAGGGGAATGAATATGGAATATGCCGTAAAGAGATTTGACGTGGTCTCTGTAATAACCAACACCAGATTATTCAGTTTTATAGTAATTCAATTCCAGCGTTGGCAAAAAACTCCAAAACTAAACTAAGACCTGGATATCTTGGTATCCACATCCAGATCCAGCCTTCATTTTGGACTGTTTTCAAGAAGGACTTGCCTGTATGGAATGAGTCTAATTCTGGCTTGAATACACTAAATTTATCAAAGTGACAGGCAGAAGGATAGTAAAGTAATAGAGTGAAGAAGATGTTCACTTGGTTCCAACTCACATGAGCTGAAATTCTCTCAGTTTCACGCCACTGGAATCTTAAACTGGCAATTCTTGTGTGATTTTTCACCTCATACACAATGATGCCTTTGGCACAGATTCCCAGGATGATGTCCCCTCCCGTTCCCTTCTTCTCTTGGCCCACGCGATAGAACAACACTCCATATTCTGGAAGTTGCTGCGTCACCTTGGAGAGAAGAAGTGCATTTACCATGAGTTACAGAGTTTGTTAAATTGTACCTCAGGGTATCTCACTTAAACATACTGGAGACTTTTGAGGGAATTTCACTGCCCCAGAATTCCCTCCAGTGCCAAACTTTATAGTTACAGGTCTTCTATGTGGCCTCTTTGGTGCACAGTGTGCACTGATGGGTGAAAAATTAAATCAGATTATACTTCAAGGGACTGAGGAGTCCAGTTCTGCCTCTGCCTTCTAGCTGCCTTCTAGCATCCAGAGCTGTTCTCTGAGGAACTCACCAGAGGGCCTGCGTGGTGTTGCTTCTCTTTCTACCTCCTGCTCTTGGCCACAAAATGTTAAAATGTGACTCAGACCCTTTACAGGACTATGGAATATGAGGGGGGGTTTCCATCTTCTTTTGTGATCTGCAGATCAATATGAGTTTATTCTAAAATATTTTGGTTTTATTTTCTGGGAAGTTAAGGTAGAATCCCCAAATAACTTTTTTAAGCTTGAATAGAGATTTTCTGTGACCAAAATATAACACTTTTAAGAAGATTTGTTTTTCAAAAACTATCCAGAGCACAAATGTTCAGGTCCTGAAAACTGGGGCATCTATAATCACTAGCTGAATCTAGGTTTTAATTTTTAATCCCTTTCGTAATTGGAATTTGCATGTACTTGCCACGGGGGCTATCTTTCTCACTTTGTATGATGAGTTGGCTCCTTCTACAGACTTATTTATTGAAATAGATACGAACAAAGCTGCTTTTCTTCATTGGATTTGGCACACATGATGGGACTGTCATTAAGGCTAAGCTTCAATCTATTTCTTCAATTCCACTGACAGCATTAGATGAAGAACTAACATAATTAAACAGCAACAGAACTAAAATGATGCTATAAATAAAAGCATGTGGCATTGCAGCAAAACAGCTACTGATATTTATCCATTATCTAATCCCTCATATTTTCCATTTGATGGAAAGCAGAGAAGGTTGGTGGAGAAGGAAAAATTAGAGGAAAAAAATTAAATCCCACATCATCATGATATCCTAGAGCCCTAGAGAAATAGTCACGTGAGAAAATACTTCAGATAACTCCTTCCTCACTTTCAGGGATCACAGATATTTTTAAACAAATAATCACTACATGTTTAGAAAGTGGCTGGACAGCTGCTGTAGTTTCAGAAGGCAAGAAGGTGCTTATTCCCATTTTCATAAGCATCTCAAATAAATTCAGTAGGTGTGTTTATAATCATCTGGAACCCAGAGATGTTGGTAACACGCTGAAAATTTGCATCAGCCTTTAGGATATTGAAAATGCCCTGAAATGGGCATTAACTATCAGTGAAAGGAAACCCACCAAGTGAACGTGATGGAAGTTGTTTAGTGACACTATCTACAGCAGAATCTACAGCAGAATAAAATTATGAGGGTTTTGTTGACTATTCAAATTTGTTCACGTTATCTAAAATCCACAGCATCGGGCAAGAGGGAAATGATGGACAATGGTAAACAGAAAGAGGGTTTCAATCTCAAGATTAATAAATAATATTTGGGGTATGGGAAGTTACCTTTAAAAATTCCAGTTCAGCCTCATCCTCGAATAGGGATCGATTCATACGGTGTAATTTCGCAAGCTCTCGCTGTACGTACGCCAGGGTCATTTTCTCGATTCGGCTTGCTGGAATGTAGTCTTCAACACGAAAATAGCTCTTTCCGTGCATCTTTGGGGGAAAAAAATGAAAACAAACAAACAAACAAGAGAAGAGCCTTTTGTTCTTTCTTGCCTTTTCTTATTTGTCAGGGTGACCCATGTGTTGAAGTCACCCTGTTGCCATGTCCTAAAAGAAGATGGGGAACAGCAGGTAGCATCCCAACAGCCAAATGTGCCTCATGCTCTACTTCTCTGCTCAAAGGGGACAACAGAAGCCCCTACAGGCAATTAGAGCTGACAGCTACAGCTACATCAGCATAACCAGCAATAGGAGACCCAATGTCTGGATGGACCTGACCAGATGGATCAGACCGCTCAGAGTTCAATTAATAGAGCTGCACTGATTTGTGTAGCTGAAGATAGGGCTGAGAACACAAATGGGTATTTTCTGTACACTTCAAAACTAGGGTAACTCGTGCAGATATACTACGAGTGACCTTCTTGTCTTTGTAGCTTGTGGATCTGAGTCTACACTACCAAAAATTCTGGAGTGTTTATTTATTTTTCTTTTCCATGTTTTCTAATCTCTTTAAACCCCTCTGCACATCCAAGCTCTGCCCATGTTGGAAATTTTCTACAGTTATTCTGAAGTTTCTGGACTATGTTAGCAATTCCAAAGGACCAAGAGTCTTTCATCATTCTGCCATATTTCCTGCCAAATTCACCTGGCTCATTACTGCTTCTTAATCAGGCAAATTTTGTAACTTTTAAAATTGAATCTGAAACGGGATTACTGAAGGACTTAGCTGAAATGATGTGCTATTCACATTTCTTCTTTGAATTCTGTGTGACAAACAAAAGCTGTTGAGAGAGGCCGGTGAGAAAAGTTGCATTATTTATCCACACCTCAGAAGCGTAATTGCCAAGCTCTGCCTGTAAAGCCAAAGCGCCGAGTTTCAGGGCAGTCTCGTCATTGCAATACAGTCGCTCCTCCAAAATATCTTTGCGAAGCTGCAGGTAAAACTGATGCCTCGTCAAGCTGTGCCTGGAACACAAAAGGGTTGAGGGACACAGGAGGGGCCTTGAAGAGTCACCCAAAACGCTATCACTTTTCCTGGAGTCAGCAAAACCGTGCACTTACTGGATAACATTAAAGTGGTTGACAAAGAATTTTATCCTTAGAAAGAGCGTGAAATTAATGATGGAGGTTTTCTTCTTGGGTTGGTCATTCCAGCCCTCTGGGGCCACTTTGTAGAGCTTGGTCTCCTCATCCAAAAAGAAGAATTCTTTACCTGAAATGAGAATTTGTGGTTCTGTGATAAGTCTGGAGATACTTCAGTAGTTCAAAGTTTTGCTACTTTGTGTGATTCAGCGTGTCAATACCGATAAAAAATAAAATAGATCATGGATGTCTGTTGAGATTTACTTCTCTGTGTCATGGGCTAACGAATTTCTTCTTTGGTGAAGAACTTAGTGTGTAATTTGGGATCGTGGTTGTTAGATGCTGGATTGATTGGAATTCCACAGATTGCTAGATCTATGGAATCACTCAGGAATCAATGGGGTTTGCATTCTGCCCACCCTTCAGGTTCTGCACCCCATTGTAGTTCTCGTGCCCTACACTCAAGGTGGGCTTTTCCCTGGTGCCTCAGAGATGGGCTGGGATGATGTCTTGTAGATGAAATAGCTGAGCCTGTGCTCCAGCTGCTAACTAAGAATAAAATCAGTCAGCCTTCCCAGTGCAATTCTTCCTGGAATTTCTGCTGGAGCTCTATGGGTCAGTATTATTCCAGTGCAAGGCTGGGACATGGGCTTTTCTGTGTGGGACTATCATCCAATAAGGGTGAGGCACAGTCCCAGGGTAAACATGCTTTGCGTGAGTGCACTACCGTTTAAACCAATGGACTTTACTTTTCCTGAAGCTTTGGGTCTGCTTTCATCTGAGGATCTAAAGGAATGTTACTGGAATTCATTAATAAAGCGACTACAGAGGCTTTGAGAGAGAGAACTGTTGTAGCTAGCTGTGTCTCGTTACCTTTGAGGTAAGCCAAGCCAAAGTAGAAATGTTCCACCAAATTTGCATATGCCACCACAGTGTTGAAGACGTCTCTTGCCTTAGACTTGATGTCACATTGCACCTCAAGGCACTGCCCGTTGAGTAGAATCACATTGAGATCCCTTTGGGACAAATAGGATTTCCCTTTTTTAGTCTAAGAACGTGTAACAGAAAATGAAGAATGAGTGCCAAGTACAAGCCGTGCATGTTCCACAGGGTTTTACTGCTGACACCCCATAGTCTCCTGTCTCTGCACGAACTGAAGCATTTGGTCACAACACTGTGCTATTCCCTGCCTCCTTTCTCCTAAGTTAATATCCCAAACATTTTTAATTTTATAAAACCCCAGGATTCCCAAAAAAACAGCTGAGCATACTCAGACTCTACAATTACCAGGGTTATTTTAGATTTGAGGGTAATTCCAAATTTTCTTTGCCCTTACTTTTCCTGCTGTGTGCTGTCAGCCTTTTACCTTATCTAAATTAAATGTAGAGGCTGTGCCTCAAACTGGGGGAATCCGGTACGTTGGCACTAGATGTCACGGTGCATGTTTGTGGTGTAACCTTCATCTTCAAAGTCCTGTGCTATAGCAAGCATTCTTAGCTGAGAAGGATAAATTAAGCTGTTTTCAGACCAATCAAAATAACTACCTAGCACTGAGAATTAAATGCCCTCCTTTCAAATCTCAGTGCCTCTGCAGGAACCCTGCCTTGGTTTGGGAGGAGGGCAGGGCAAGGATGGGTTGGGGCTCAGTGTGACTTACCAGGAGCCCCAGCTAAAAGGCCTCTAGATTAGTTCTTCGTTCTCAATGTTGACACTTACCACAATGGATCCAGGCAGCTGTAAGGTCACTGGCGGTTCACTAGACAAAATAATAAATTCTGGACCTGAAAACTGTAATTTAGAAATTTTAATAAATGTCTCCTTAATGTAATGAAGATCCTAAACACCAGTACCAGCAAAACCCATTTCTGTTGATCTGTGTGCTGGAGCTAATTGACTTCAGTGTCTAATAAGATAATATTCAGTGTCTACTTCAGTGTCTAATAACAAACTTCTCTTTGTTTGGGGGTCTCTCCTGTGTGGACTCTCTGGGGTCAGCTCACGCTGAAGCCTTTTCTTCTCTAAAGGCCCTTAACCAAGATCCATTTCCTTTGCAAGGCACCTATTTTCATGACAATTTCTTCTGAGAATTTTCCCATTTGATTCCCAAGTTCCTATGTGGGCAGTCACAGACCTGTACACACACACACACACACACACACACAGATTTCATACCTCTAGCTTCCATAGGGAACCACACTAAAATGCAGAGCTACTTTCTTTCCTGTAATGAGGGTTGACTGATATTTCTTAGTAACAGATCTTGTATTGTTTTGCTTTAACTACAACAAACTTTAACAGCGTGAGATGCTGTTTTTTCTGCTGAGCATCTACCACAAAGAATTTTGAATATTGTGTTTTTTTCAGGTTAATGGATGGTTTTTGATCCTTGAAGCAGACAGAAATAACTCAGTGTCTGCAAGTGATAAGATGTGGATCCTTCCAACCATTATCCATGACCTTGAGCCATTTAGATCTTTTTTTTTGTTGGAGAGAATTTAGGGTTGTTTCATACTACTAGTATTGTCCTGCCAACAGACAATGTGGTTTTGTATCACATACAAAGAGAGATGAACACTTTGTTGTAACAATTACTGGACTCCTTCTGAGGAACTCAATTATTATCTCAGCAAAAATCATATTAAAAAATTTCAAACTAAATCTATATATAAAAAGACAATTTTCCAAACCTATCTAACTGAAACTCAACAAACATTATCCTTCCCATTTAATAGATTCCTACAACAAACCAGGAACTGGAAGTGGACCTTTAGGTGAAGTACTGGTCTGGCCTTTGCTCTCTGGCCAGGCAGACACCATAAAAAATAAGTCCTTTGAGTCGTGTTGACCAGTAAGTGTTGGGGTTCAGTGGCTCTGTAAATGTTTTAGCTGTTCTGGAGCTCCTGTCAAAGTGGTTGATGGAAACAGTCGATGTGGTGTTTGATGCCTGCAGAAATCACACGTGTAGCTCAGAGTGGGTTGGATTATAAGCTTTAGCTTAGTCTTTATGGACGAGCCTTTCACTGCCTTCAGTTCTGAGTTATCACAACTACGTCATGCCTGTTCTGAGTCTGGCAATTTAGAATCCACATCTAATGAGATGGCTCAGTAGCTAATGTACGCATCACTGGTGAATGACAACTGGATGAGAGGTTTCTTTAGTGATCTTTACATTTTGAAATCAGCTTATGTGGTTTTCATTACTCACCTTTTCCTTCCTGTGGAACAGCCATTTCTGCGGTGCAGCAGCTGTGGTGTAGTCCTTTGTAGGCACAGAGAAGGTAGAACCCAAGCTTAGCAGGTTCTGTCTGCTGTTCTTTTGAGTCCCACCAGGGATTTCTTCTACAGCACTGACTGACCTTCAAAAGAAATGCCGTAGTGAGCGATATAGACAGCGTACACCAAACCAACACTGACCCGGGGACAAACAGCCTAAGGTACATTGACTGGCAACACATTATGAAATCCAAAGCAATATCAATTATAAGTTGTTAAATGTTTCTTTACAGAAGAAGAAGAACAATTTAACAGGGATAACATTAGTGATGCCCTTTAGAAATAAATCTAGACTATGCTGTAGTTCAATAACAGTTGTTTGTTTGGTTTTCTGTTTGTTTTTTCATTTGGTGAGACAGCTCTACTGGTTTAAGACTGGGGAAGCCAATAGGCAAAAAATGTAGCCTCCTGCCTTTCTGGGAATTCTACAGGATGAAGTCAATTCCTCGTTTCTTCTTTTCTGAAGAAAAAAAAGCTTCAGAAATCCATAACGTTTGTTGTTACATTATTCAGAATTTTCCAGGAATTGGACTGAATTATTTGAATGCAAATTCATTAGCATAAATTAATGTCTCGGGGACCTGAGTGAATTTTCAATTTAATTAAGAGACAGATGTGTGAAAGATCAGAAAGCTGTCTTTAAACTATACTTTTAGTCTCTAAAGTAATGGTGTTTTCCATATGAGCCCCTGGGAAACCGTTTCCTATGGGAAATGGCTTGCTGGAAATTTGGAGAAGAGAGTTCATCTTGCAGCAGAGGAGGGGAACATTCTCTTGGCAGCATGATTTTAGATCAAGGCAATTGCTCCAAAATCCTCAGAAAATGAATCTTCTGTTACTGATATTGTTGCTGGGTGTGTGATGCTTCTATCGATGTCTGTGTACACAGATATATATGTACGTGTGTGTAGGTAGAGGTAGACAGAGACACCTCTTTCTTCACAAAAGCTGCCACTCCTGCTTGTAGCTCTTCCTTATTGCAGGTTTAGATGTGTGCTGGGGAATCTCACAGCACTCAGATTATCATGGTTGATTTATCAGGAAGTTCAAACTGTTTACTTGGGATATGTTTAATTGGGAGTTGATCTAAATGAAGCATTTCCTGTGGGCCCGAATTACTCATGTCATGGTTAAAAGAAGAAACTCCTGTTTAACTGGGTCAAGAACTCAATTTAAATGGGATGTCTGTAGGGATTACGCGGTGCTTAACTATGGGATTCTGGCCTCTGTGGTGCCTAGAGGCTAACAGTACTTACACCTCTTCTTCATGTGCAAACAGCCATGATTACAGCTGCTTTATGCTAAAACCCAGTCTAGAAAACTTATGTTTGGCAAGAGTGGTGTCTCCCTGGCTTTTGAAAAGGGACACCAGTGACATCTGGCAGGACAGGGTGGAAAAGAGCAAGGGTGGGAAAAACTTCAATGGGCTTGTTTTGTATGGATTGATTAGGGGCCCGAGCTCCATTCCACTTCAGTTTGGACTTTCACTTGGAGCCAAATGGTGTCTAAGTCAATCTGTTCTCAAAACCCCAGGCATCTGCTGATACCACACTAAGTGTCTGCCTCATGTGATAATAAACCAGCTTCTGTCTTTTAGGAACAGGAGTTTTGATTACCTGTTTATGAAGAGCTTGTAGCTGCTTTGTGTCCTTGACCCGCTCAGGGTGGGGTCCCATGACCTGTGTGTCTGGGGAACTCTCCCTGGAAGGAATAAAGGACATTTCACAATTGGAGCAGCACTCAGCATCAGATCTTGGGACAATTACAACAATTTAGACTTGTCAGTTCCTCTCCTGTGTCCTGGCTTGGGCATGATAAATGGCTATTTGATAAGGCTGAGTAAATATCCCACCAGCAGTATTCCCAGTTCTTCAGCTATTGTTACTTCCTCTTCATAACCTTTCAAGTGAATGTAATTTGGAAGATATCTGTGTAGGTACAATGGCTGTTATTTCCGTATGTATGGGGGTAATTTATGAAACAGCTTTTGCTCTGTATACCCACTGTATTCTTTGTTCTTCTATTTTTAGGCATAGAATCAGAGCCAAAAAAAAAAAAAAAAACCAATGAAACTTCTCTGGCTTAATCAGAGTAGGATATAAAATCACTGAAATGAAGACTGTAAATATCCCACTGGTTATTTGACACATTAAATCTATTGTGACTGTTTTTAAATCATAAGAACCTGGTGGGAATATAGGATGGTTTATGAATCGTTAGCAAATAAGATTTATATAATTTTTCACTTTCAGTCACCTCTGCTGCTATGGAAAGGATAGGCATTGCTTTGTCCAAATACATGCAGAGTGAAATTTAGAGGTGGAACCCAAAAGAATTATACAGCTGTTAGTTCCATGAACATTTCTTCTAGCAGTAGAGATGTTTTAAATCCTTTAGGGAAGGATGGGAAGCTTGAGTTTTTCTTCCCTGGGATCGTTTCATTGATCTTGTTTGAAGAATTGCATCTCAAACTATTATTTATGCAGAATGATAGAGGTGATAAAATGAGCCATGGGGACGTAATCTTTTAGGTCGGTCAGCTTTTTCTCCCCATAAAATATCCATGAACTACACCCTGAGAACTCACTCTGAATTCCACCCTGAAAACATGAATTCCACCCTGACATTGAATTCTAGTGTACCAACCACAATAACATTAAAAACTAGAAAATCCACAGTCCCATTGCTAAAATATGCATAAACATGGGGTTTTTTTCAAGCTGCAGATGGTAGTGACAAAACGTGAGATTTAAGATAAGCCAAACACTCAGGGCTGGTTACCAAAGCTAGAATTCGGTCTTGTGTTCTGAAATGATGTGCTTTTTAATGAGAAGGCCTTGCAAAATTCTCTGCTTGCACTATAGGTTACACATAATTGTATCAATATACTTTGACAAGCCCATAAAATTCCCCTTAGTTTTTCTGTCTCAGCTGTGATGGCAGTTTTGGGTTGTTGGCTGGTTTTAGTGGCCAGACTGTTTTGCTGTACTCACAAATCCAACACGTTCCTCATATTTAGGTAACATGTGGCCCTCAAAGAAGGTGATCCTGAAGATGATTAATTTACAGTAAAAAAGCTTCTGAAGTAATATCTCTGGATAGAGATATTGATTCCCCTTGACAATCTCCATGCTCTGCTGGATGGTAATATTTCTTTTCAGAGAAGAATGCATTTTTCTAATACATT
The DNA here is from genome assembly GCA_004320125.1 of Scolopax mira. Lineage (NCBI taxonomy): Eukaryota > Metazoa > Chordata > Aves > Charadriiformes > Scolopacidae > Scolopax > Scolopax mira. Next base: position 128,917 of record BJBW01005382.1, on the reverse strand, counting down.
ATCTAATGAAAAAATGTCTGCAGCAAACAAGCTCTCACATTCTGTGGTTTTGCCTGTATTTTTAGAGTTTTGGCTTACAAAATCCTAAGTATGAGTAGAATCCTGAGTAGTTTCAGTGGAGACTGACACACATAGATTCACTGGAATAAGCCTTTGTCGAGTTTATAACCCAAAGTTTTTAATAAAGGACATAAAAAACAGGCTCCTGAGTTCACCTTCACTCTGGGCCACTGACACGTGTGTCCCATGTAGGGAGGAGCTCTACTCTCAGGGTTTTATTGCTGCTGATATTGATTGCAATTCTGGAGCTCCAGAAAAGCAGCTTTCAGGAGGAGAATGTCAACAGCAGTTCTGTGAGTAACCTCACCTTCCCCATCCTTGGGGCTGAGGGCTTGGGGCTGAGAGACTGTTACATGATGCTTTTTTTCCCCAGGATGTATTCTTTTTTTCTCTGAATGATCTCCTGGCAGACTTGTGATAATGCAGGGGGCACCCAGGTTTTTCACCACCTTTCCCTGAAAATCATGCTCTATGCCTTTTATTTTTGCCTAGTAAATTTTAAACCTTTCCTATTTGGTAGAGTGTGGGGGAAACGTTCCTATGAATTTCATGACAATCAGCAGCTGGGTTAATGTTTCCTCAGGAAAAAGCAAGGACTGAAAACAGCAGTTTTCAGTTATTTAAGGCATCAACGAATGAACCAGTTGGGGTGTGTACCTCATTGCAATGTCACTGATGTAGTGGATGGTGGTGTTTCTGCCTTAGGGAAGAAATTTCTGGGATAAAAAAAAACTATAGAGAGCTGTGGAATGGAGAATAGAAATGGGCAGGAGTGTGAGAATGGGGAGCTGGCATGGTCAGCTTGTTTTTTTAGGAGACACTGACAACATTTGGCAACAGGAACTTACTGCTCCTGGGCAGCGTGAACATCCTTTATGGGCGTCCCCAGCTCCCAATTTAAACGTGAAGATACACTTGCAGAGCAATGCTCCCCTTCCTCCTTTGCTTCATAGAACCCTCCTAATTTGTGATTTCAGTGGCTTGGGAAGGACCCTGACTGATTTCTACCTCAGTGACTCCACTGAATGCATCCTCTCCTAAAAAGTTTCTTTCATAGTGTTCCTGCAATAAAAGGTTTGTAAATGGAGCTAAAATTCCCACTGTAATATCTCTGGACAAAGTGAATCTAAAGAGCAACATTGCAACCTGGCATTCAGCAGGAGAAAACAACGTGCTGAGTAGGAAATACACAATGGCTTTAGAACAAAAATGAAGAGAAAAAAAAATGGGTTGTTTGGTTGGTTTTTTCCCTCTAGATCTCAGATTTAATGCCTTTGTTTTTGAATGGACTTGAAGAAACATTAATCCCCACCATTCAACTCTTGGATATTATTTATAATTTGACTGATTTCAGTGCTGCTATCCTGACATTGCTCATTATATGCTTTTTTGGGGTACTTCCACCATTTCTTATCTGTTTCAAGGCCCCCTGTCCCAGAAACATGCTGGTCTGGCTTTGTCTGGGATCTGCTGAAGAGCTTCAACTGGCAAAGGGGGCATAAAGCAGGAGAGAGGAGGTGGTGCTGCAGGGCAACCAGGGAACATATGGCTTTGCAGTAGGACAGAAGTAGAAAGAAATCCAGTATGAAAGGATCTTTTCTAGCAGAGATATACCTCCCTAGTCACAGAACCACAAGTGCATCTGGCCCTACAGGGGTGGTCTCACATCTCAGGGGAAAAAATTGTTAAGCACATAATTCATAAACATAATCTTACCTCTCCTGTGACCTCGGTTAGACAGGATCAAAGATGTACTCTCAGAAATACTGTTAGAGTCACTGTAGTCCACAGAGATTTGTCTGTAATCTTCTGTTGACCGACTATAATTCATTAATCTGGACCCTTTGTCTGGAAACAGAAAGATGGTAAATCACATACTTTAATTATAAATCACAGTATCTGCATGACAACGTACGTAATATTTGGCTTGACTAATTATTATATAGTCCGTGTCTGTCTTCTTACCCTGACTTCAATTCCTTAAGGACCAAGGAATGCTTGGTAACTTCATTCTATTACTTTCATACTCTTACTCTGATCCAAAATAGTTCTCACAGTTCTCCTCAGCTATGTTTAACTGAAAGGTTACAAAGTACAGATCACAGAATCACAGAATGCTATGGGGTTGGAAGGGACCTCTGGAAACCATCCACGCCAACCCCAAAGCAGGGCCACCCAGAGCAGGTTGCACAGGAACGTGTCCAGGTGGGTTTGGGATGTCTCCAGAGAAGGAGACTCCACCGCTTCCCTGGGCAGCCTTTTCCAGGGCTCTGCCACCCTCAAAGAAAAGAAATTCCTTCTCATGTTCAGATGGAACTTCCTCTGTTCCAGTTTGTGCTTGTTTTCTCTTGTCCTGTCATAGGGCACCACTGAAAAAAGACTAGCCCCATCCTCCTGACACTCATCCTGTAAGTATTTATAGGTTTTGATAAAACTCTCCCTCAGTCTTCTCCAGACTAAAAAGACCCAAGTCCCTCACCCTTTCCTTATCAGAGAGATGTTCTAGGCCCCTGATGATCTTTGAAGCCCTTTGCTGTACCTTCTCCAGGAGTTCCCTGTCCTTCTTGAGCTGGGGAGCCCTGCAACTTTCTCCTTCTTGATATTCTGAAGCCCAAAACCTTCAGCTCTAAAGTATTCTTTCTGTGTGCAGGATGGACAGTGCCCAGACACAATCAGCTGCAGAAATTCCATTAAGGGGTCATCTCAAGTCATTAGGAAGTACAAATTTCCATAGAGATTATCCCAGGTACACAAGCACTAGAACCAGTAGAAGGGAAGCGGCAGGAATTTGTGGCTAATAGGCAGTTGAAGATGCCCCTGAAGATGGGACCAGCCATTTTGGCAGCAGCAGAGTTTCACCAGCTTATGCCACTGTGCATATATAAGCTCAGTTTCTGAGTGAGTTTTTATAAGTTTACTTCTGAGTAAGACAATATGATTTGAGGGGTTTTCAAAGGAATCTCTTTTTCCTATGACCAGTAGTATCTAATAGAAATGCTCCCTGGGTATTTCAGTGTGTGTTTAGTGCTAGCTGAAGTTAATGGAACATATATGTGATTTGCTGAATTGGAATTGGATTTTTATATGCCTTAATGTTGACCATATCCATGAAATAATGGATATTATTTCCATGACCATATCCATGAAATAAGCCCGCATAACTCTGGCCAGCCTTCCCCTTCACCCAAAATCAGAGACTTCTGTTGAAGTGAACAGTACAATATAGAAACTAGAAAAAAGAACTATCTGAATGTGAAGCCCACATTTAGTTGCAGTTAGAGAATTACTCTGAGGGATAATAAAATCTTGATCATAGTCAAATGAAATGTGAAATTAGTATATGCTGGTTTATTTATATCGTGAGCAGGATTTGGCTTTGTGTCTTGAAATCACTCCAGCAATCCATGTGTGAATTTATCAAACATCTTTTGAGTAGAAAAATGCAACTAAAATCAAAAAGAAACCACAAGTCTTTGTGTGAATAATCAAATAGGAAGGATGAATATTTATTCCTTAATGGCAACAGGATAATTTCACAGAATCCCACTCTTTACCTTTGAAAATACACTGGAGTATACAAAGTACAAAAGCAGTTTTGGAAGTAGTTTGGTTTTTTTTTATGTAAAGTGCTTTAAGAGTCAAATCTATGCAAGCTGATTTGTTATCATTGCTTCACAGCCCTCAGCCTACTATCCTTTGAGGAAATAAGGAACAGAAACAGGCTGTCTTGCCTCAGAGTCTTTCCATCAAGAAGTCATTTATATGTAAAGCAATAAATATCCCATCCAACCCTACATGTAATCACTACAGCATGAAATGAAACAATTCACCTAGCTTGGGAAAGGCTGGCCGTGTCCTTATGAGAGGGTTCAGGTCTTTCCTTACCTTGGTGAAAATTCATCTGGGAGGAGAGCGGTGAGGTGTCCGATATTTTCTCGTGCAGCCTTTTCCTTATCACATGGCTCCTGTTGAGCTGAGAGGCTGCGCTGTCCTCGGCGACTACTCGCTCTGCCTGGAAGACAGAAGTACTGCAAGTTAATGTCATATGAGGTGTGGACTTCAGACTCTCATGCTGATGTGATCCTTGCCCTCCAACGATTTGCTTGGTATAAGCAACTTCATCCTCTCAGACTCAAAGCAGGGTTGAGTTTCAGTGGCTTCACGCTCTCGTGTGAGCTGTGTTTAAGAGGGGACACTCTCTGGTACAGCGGGAAATAGATTAATAGAGAGTGAAAGGAAAAAGGTCATATCAGAACTTTAGTGAATAATGGTTGAAAACAGCAAAAAAAAATATTTGCAATGCGTTTTCTTCCAGTTTTGTTCAGCTTGTCAACAAAAAAAAGTGTTTGTTGATGTTTTGAATGTTGAAAAACACTCAGGTGCTCAATTAAAGACTTCATATCATCAGGCTTGATTGCATGGCAAGTGTTGAGTTCCACTCAAGGATGATGAGTGACATTCTCAATATGATGTAAATGTGATTTCTTTGCATTTCACAAAGAAAATCTGAAACCGAAGCAGCAATGGGGAAATCTTTGCTCTTGCATAAAGTCCATTTCTTTGGCCAACATGAAGTCTCTGTAAAGGTTATGATTGCTTCAGTATTAACCAAAGAAATGAAGACACTGTAAACACAAAAGCTGGATTTGTATCATTTCCCAAGAATGGTGTGAGAGATCGCTTCATTGCCTCATTTTCTTCTACACATGCCTACTCAGTTTCCTGCTTAGAACCAAATCTCACTTCCTTAATTCATAAAACCATTAATTTCAGGCAATTGATCACCTGTATCCCACACTGCTGCTCACCCCTCTCACCAAAGAAAAGAAGATGATTACAGAATGAGAGTAGTACCTACCTCACCAACATTTCCCACAGCAAACTGGACCATTTTCTTGATGTAGACATTTGCTGGTAAGCAGGCAGATTCCCTCTGATGTGCCTCACATGCTTCCAGAATTGATTCAGGAGAAAGTCTTTTATGTGGCAGATCTTCACATAGTGTGAGCAAAAGCATGTGGAATTGGTCACTCAGCTGGAGGGACTGAGGTAAAATGGAGACACTGTTAAATGACATCTCCCAGTGGTCTGAAACCTGTTGTAAACTGGGACCAGTAATTCCTGTAAGCCTTTCACCCTAGGTGAGAAATAGGCACTGAATTCCTTTAGGCTTTGGGAAAATTTGGTTATTTTTGGTGGTCTGGACCTTGACACAAGCTTTACAATTCTTTCTAGAGGTCCAAAAGATAAAGCCCCTCTTACTGAGACTTCAGATTATGCCTCTTAATCTTTGGACCTACCAATGTAAGACAGAATAAAAGAAGAAAAACATATTTCTGTTACTGGCCTGGTTTGGAGGAACCTGGTAGTCTGCTGACCAGTAGAGTGTCATTCCTAAGGAATACACCAACATCTGTCAAAACAGAAAAGGAAACCCTTTATGAAGTCAGCATAAAGTACAGAAAAGCCTTGTAGTGTAGAGAAGACATCTTTTTGTGTCTTTTACTAGAGGAAACATATCAAAAAGCCCAATAGAGACTCTTGGCTTTTGGGCTGGAGGGCAGTGAAGGCTGGACCAGCCTCTATCCAGAGGTGCCATGAGCAGGCAAAGAAATTAGAACTCCATAGTTTTTCCAGTCACATCCAGGAAGAGGATTACTGGAGTAATTATTCCAAAACTTGGAATTTCTGTGTAGCATCTAAGCGATCTGTGGTGGGGGAGTCTGAAACTGTGTGTGCTGCCTGAGGGATGGGTGAGGTCTGGGTGGTATTTAAAACATTTCAGTACCTGAGTGTTGTATCTTACCGTTGTGCCAGAGACACTCATTTTGGGAAGAAGAAGAAAGATAAATTGTTAACAAAGGTAAACATATTTCTGATGTCCTGGGAGTGTTTCCACTCGTGGATGGCTTCAGTCCTGCTGCTTCTGGGATTGCAGTTACCATATCTGTCAAACATCGTGTTCATAGACATAGTTTTGCTGTCTGTGGGCCTTTACAAATAATACATTTTCTGCAGACCTTGAGGACTGATGTTCAGAATTGGTTTTGACATTGACATACACATGAATCTAATGGCGAGCTGCAAGATACATGTAAATCTTTCTAACTGTAGCCTAATTCATTTAGTGTTATTAGAAATGGATTTTGACAATAGATACCCAGTGTGCTGCATTAAAACCCACAAGCGTGTCTTCGCGAGATGCTGTCAGGATATATTTTGTGATATACCTCACCTTTGTTATTCCGATGCGCTGGTTTTTACTCTGCCTATGGAGCAGTTCTGGTGCACTGAAAGGGACAGCATCCGTCTGAGAGGTGTTGTTATGGAAGGACAAGTTTCCTTCAGCTGAGAGTAGCACTGACCATGGGCAAATCACGCAGACGGCAGGCTCTGAAAAAAAGGTGAAGAAGATAATGGAGTTCTTAGTGTTGAATTCCCTGCCCTCAGAAAGTCATATTGCTGACCAAACCTGTCACTGCCGTTTCCTGGAGACGTACCCAAAGGTCAGTGGAATCGTGTTCGTTTATGCCTGGCTGATTTTGTCAGCTGGAATTCAGTGATGGTTAAAGACTTGACTTCTCTCTTGCATCTTTTCACACGTATAAACAACATATTGATTTCAATGGGTTTCTGAAGCCTAAGGCACGATTACATCCCATGTGCAGATTCTGGAGATCTTGATATTTTTGGGAGATCTTTTGCACTTACAAGTTAAATGGATTTGACCAGACATCCAAGTGATTTCATTAAAAATATTCATTACAAAAGCATGACGAAAAGCATCTAAGATAAATCTGTATACTTTAGAAAGAGGAAAAGCTGCATTAACTACGGCAATATTTAGCATTCTTGGAAATAGAGGTAATTTAAAAAAAAAAATGTTGGCTGTTGGACCACTCTCTTCAGTCTAGACTGTGAGAGCAGAAACCATTCAGATCTCCACAGGAGAGGAACTCAGAAAAATGCCCTAAATGCTTTGGCATTTTAGCATTTAAAAATTATATACTGAAAAATTGCATGACACCAGGAAAATGGATGGCAAAAATGGGTAAAATGTTAAGCTGGGAATTCATATACTCCTAGGGGATTCGTATAGCCAGAGGACCCAGAGATTCAAGACTTAGGGATTAGTGGTATTTGCAACAGTTGTGGGTTTTACTTCTTTAAAAAATTAAAGGTCTTATAATAATCAGCTAGCCTTCTTTCTTGCTCTTTCCCCATTATTTTTGTAGTATTGTAGTTTGTATACAACTAGCACATGCCAGAAAAATTAGTCTGTTTTAGAAACAGACAGATAACTTGTACATTAGCCTCAATGAAGATTACCTGGCCGTCTGTAATGTTGGCCAGCCAACTAGACAGTGTACTTGCCCAACCAGCCAGTGCCCAAACACACTGGGAATACTGCTCTAGCAAGTTGACCATCATCAGGCCTGGCAGGATTTATTATATCAAGCATGCATGAGAACTAGCCCCGAGAAGAGGCTGATTCCAGAAGGAATATAGCTGTGATTAAGAGATATGGAGCCAGAAATATGCCTTAGTCAAACGGGAGGATGCTATGCACCTTTAGTGCCTCCTAAGTGCCCCCTAAGAAACTGGAGCACTGGGGATTCCGCTTCACAATGAGTCTGACTTGGCATCACTTCTGGCCTTGAGCTCTCTAAAGACAGGTTTGAGCAGCCTTGCTTTTAACCTATCGACCAACTTGGTTTTACATCCCTACTTCCTCTTGTTTTACTCTTCATCTTCTGATCATAATACCCTAAATTTATGTGGTGCAGCATAAGGAATGTAGGCTGATTATGTCAACTCAATAGACATCCAACAAATAGGTTTTTTCTTTTTTCTTCTTTTAAAACAAGAGATTAGGAGAGCATAGTGTCAGCTTTGTGTCTGGTACAGAGTTAATTAGCTGTGATGAGCCCGAGCTGAATCTATCCAGGTGGGTGTCTCTGTGCTGCACTCCTCTGCACTTTCCTGGTGCCTGTCTTGTCTGGGCTGTTCAGTAAAAAATAGAGAATTGATGGTGTAGTCAACCTGCTACGGTGTTCCAGTCCATTGAAAAGTAGTTGGTAATAAAAGTTCACCCCTCCAGCTATAGCAGAAGCTACACATCACTGGTTTGCAGTATTGGTCTTTTGTTTCTATGTGCTCATGAGGTAAGAGCCCATCTAGTCCATCCTCCCCTCCAAAGGAATATACATTGTCATAACCGTTCCCAAAATGTAAGAGGTTGCTCAGCTTGCTCTCTCGTACAGCTGGCTTGTTGGCAAGCATTCATCAACCAGGACTTGCCAGCCATTATGATAAGTCATATTATTATCATCAGGGATAAAAGTTTCTTTCTACCTGAATGAGGAGCCATGTGGATTTGCCTCTGTCAGTACATGAAGGACATGATCTGAGCTGGCACTGCACGTTCTGTGGGTGTGTTACTCAGTCTTTAGGAAGGACTCTTCTGTCCTGTTCCACCATGTAGAGTTGTACTCAGATGAATTCGTATCAAGATGATATGAACTCCCCCCCTCAAAAGAGCTAAAATTGCTCGAGAATGCATTTCCAACAGTAATTACTGTAAGGAGATACTTTTCACCTCACCTTTGTGAAGGTCCTCCAGAAGCTGCAGTGTGGCCAGGTACAAGAGTGCCCATATTTCTTCTTCCTCCAAAGGGCTTCCTTTTGCCCAGAGGACCTCGGCCAGTGTCACACAGGAACTGCTCATGCCTGCTGCAACAGAAACCAGAGTTTGGACACAATAAAGTAGACTGAATTACTCAAAGCAAAACATACTGATTACAACTGTACCCTTCTCTCACAATAAGAAATACTTTGTAAACCATCCTGCTTCTTAGGTCACCAAAGGTAGGTATTGTTCATCCCTATCCTAATTGGAATAAGAGGAAATAAAGGGGACTGAACTAAGTGACTTCCTGTAATCTTTTTCAACCCTTTCAGTCCTCATTTGAAACTAATCACACACTCTCCGTGTTTCCTCTCATCTGCAATGCAGCATCAGATCATCTAGAGAGAGGCATCCTGTGGTGAAGCATTGTAGTCTTACCTATCCAACCCAAACCCTGGGATTGGGAAAGGGTTTTCCTCATCCCAGCCAACTAGCAATGACTTGTGACTTGAAGTAGCAAGGCCTCTTTTCCTCCAAATGTTTTATTAGACTAAATATTGCCAAAGAAGGTTTTGTTAGAATCATAGAATGGTTAGAGTTGGAAGAGACCTTAAATATTATGGAGTTCCAGCCCACTGCCCTGGGCAGGGACACCTCCCACCAGACCACGTTGCTCACAGCCCCATCCAGCCTGGCCTTGAACCCCTCCAGGGAAGGTTCTCTGAGCAGTCAGCTTCTCTGGGCAACCTGGGCAAGTATCTCACCACCCCCAAGGAAAGAATTTCTTCCTAAGATCAAATCTAAATCTCCCCTCTTTCAACTTAAAATCATTGCCCCTCATCCTATTGCTACATTCCCTGATAAAGAGTTCCTTGTTCTTCATAAATAGGTATGATTTTTCTATTTCATCAGTTTTACATCTCTGTGATTTACTTGTGTAGGCAGAGCTGCTCTAAGTCTACAGAACTGTAAGGAAGACTGAATCCTAGCTTTGAATTTGTTTAAAGATTTTTGAACTTACTTTATGCTGTTGCTGTTACTATCCTGTACCACTGAGCTCCATAGGTTCATAGTGTGCTGCGTAAATAGGGACATAACGAGAAAAGCTGGAAGAGATCCATCTATGGCTTTGAGGTTTTGACATCGTAGGTCACCAAGCAGGTGACCAAGTGAGGACACTAGAGCCTGGGATGCTGTTGTCATCTATAGGATTATAAACTCCGCCATAATATGACATCACTTACAGCCTGAAAACAGATCTTCAGCCCTTAGTGTTTCTTCACCCTCTGTACACAGCCCACTTACTGCCGCCGGTTGCCCTCTTCCTGCAGGAGAATTTACTGTGTCTTACAGCTGATTTCTTTGCCACCTTCCCATTTATCATGCAGCCTTCGAGGGGTTGCTGCAAGAGCACGGTGATGTTCTGCAGGACCAACTCGTTGCTGATTAATGAACTACTGAGACTTTGATTCCTGGGGTCTGTCCTGGCTCAGTAGCTTCCAGACAAGGCATCACACCACTGGGACAATGATCCCTTGCTGCAGTCACTTCGGGATTACGGACCAGCCTAGTGACATTTTAAACAGAACCAGAGTCCTAATTTTAGTCTCTGTAGCTTCAAAGGGCAGTAAAGCTTCTTAAGAACCTAACTTTAATTAGAAGAGACAGACAAATCTTCTTAATCTAAGCCACCACCGTTTCTCTTAATAATAAATTACTGTGATAGCATTTCACTTAACCCTGTGGTACCGGGGCTCAGCAATCAATTCACGGCCCCAGAGCTGGAATCTGTGTGGCTTCTCTATAGGGGTAATCACCAGGCTCTAATTAGTGCTGGTTTATTTGAGCCTGTGTTGGGGGAAGGAGAACTGGATCCTTTATTTTGGATAGAAGTGCTTCTATTGTGTGATTTCAGTGCTAATATTTCTAACTAGCTTAAGTTGCTCAATAAGCAACTATCCAGGGTTCAGGCTTTAGAGCTTTATAGAGCCAAAGTGAATTTATCAGCAGTTACACCAGAGCTGCCTCACTTTTGTATTGAATGGGTTTTTTTTTCCTAAAAGTAACGTCTCAGATCAATACCAAGTATGAATTAAAAGAATTCTGCTAGCAGTGATGTGCAAACTTCTCCCAAAAATTAGTTGTATGGCCATGGAAATCATAATCTCTTTAAAGTGTAATGAATTATTGTAGAGTTAAGCAACGTGTAATTTAACAAGCAAATTAGCAATTGATTTTTAAACACACTCGGAAGGCCCTGTGATTTTGGGATGTATTTTTGACTTTTGATTTTCAAGATCCGCACAATGTGATATTTGACAAAAATATAACTGTGTGAGTGCCTGGGGAAAAATATCCCTCTCGTTTCCTTCTAGGACCAGGCAACAATATGTATATGATATGAGAGTAAATGGGATATAAAGATATTGTTATCATTATAGCTCTGCACATATTCATGGTCCCTCAATCTAACAAAAGCTGTGATCCAGAACCAAACAAATCTGACTTTCAAACAAGCTACAACTGATCAGGAAAAGCAGACAAATTAGGAGACAAGGAGGGAAAAGTTAACAATAACCTTGCAAAAAAGGACTCGGTTGTTTGTGGTGACACTGCACATCAGGAAATGATGCCAGATCTAGTTAAGCCTGCAGGGAAAAATTAGAGCAGCAGAATGTAATCACCCATTTTGGAGCTTGGCCAGAATATAGAGGTTAATGTTTTTGTGCCTGGAAAAAGCAGCAAAGGGTTTTTGGTGCCAGTTCATGCTCTGAGGTCAAAGACAAACCTTCTGCTGACTTCTGTGGAAGAAGGTAGTGCCTTTCACAGAGGCAAGGAAGCCTAAAAGATCCTCCCCATCATTTATCACATTTCTTTTTAAATTATTTTATTCTATTTTTTATGTTTTATCATCTGTGCAAGCTTTCAACAAAAGAGTCATTGAAATCTAGGGTCAATGGAAGAAATTGAATTGATTATAAAAGATAATGAACTATAGCTTTGCATCTGAATTTAACACTTAATAACAATCACACATCAGTAATTTCATATGCCAGGGTGACTTCACGTGCAATCAGGCTGTATTAAATTTGGCAATCATAGTTAGTAAAGTGCAAGGGAGCAACCTTCATCTTTACTTTTGCTGCTTTGGTGACTGTATAGAGATGACAAAAGACCTAAAGCCTATTACTTTTGCAGGGAAACTGACTTTCCTTTATCAGCTGGAATCAGTTTCTAATGCATGAAGGTCTTAATTCATTACCTGGATGATGGTGAAAAAACAGATGAAGAAGGGAGATCGTAGCACACAGCAGTGAATAAGGTGGTGAAGGAAGGAGAAATCATGTTTAGGTTTTTAAAATATGGGCTTAAGTTTGTTTCTACTTTTAAAGACACAAAACAAAACCAGATTTGCCCCATTTGGGCCTCCTGAAGAACAACTAGAAGTTACAACTTTGGCAAAAAGTTTGTGTGTAAACACGACAACAGCAACAATAACAAAAACAAGACCAAAAGATTAACCTTGGGTAGAAACCAAGCATTCTGTGAACTGGAAAGGTTTCTGTCAAATCAGAAATGCCTTTCAATTTTTACTGCCTGGAAGCTGTTCTTGCAGAGGTCTTGTCTTTCTCCTGACTGAACATCCAGTTCTGCTTCATTACTCTCTCTCTACATTGCAAAATACCTGGCTGGAAACTTAACCACCTTTTAAACTGCTGGAGGGTGTAAACAGACATAGATTTTGTAAACAGTTGTGTCTAAGAAAGATGCATTGCCTATTTAGGGTTTGGACATAAATACCCATCACAGCCCCTCTGCTAGAGGTGACTAATTGATTTCGACATGAATGAGCCAGAGAGAGGCCACATAAGTAGGTCCTCTGGAAGATCAGAGAGGTTACTAACCTCAGGCACTGACCTCAGCCTCTAACCCCAGCTACTAACCTCATCCTCTAACCCCGGCCACTAGCCACAGCCACTAACCTCAGCCTCTAACCTCAGCCTCTAACCTCAGCCTCTAACCCTGGCCACTAACCTCAGCCTCTAACCTCACAAGGAGTATGAGCATTGGCTTGTACTGACATGCAAGCGAGAGGGGTCTTGAAGCGTAACCTCTTCCAGTTGCACCACTATATCCAGATAAAGTTCTCTGCCCATACTGGTACATGTAAATTGGTGTAAACCCACTGTACGTGAAGACACATGAAGTTGGCTAATAGTGATTTTGCTTCCTTTAACCATCATGCTGTGGGGAAAGACCTGAATCTCCATTGGTCACTTCCAAGGGCAAATTTAGAGACCAGGAATTGTTTCTTCTAGCTCTGCATTGAAGGATACACCAATAAAACTACACACCAGTCTTTAAAATATGGTCTTTAGACAACTTACAACAAGGTTCAGTATTTTTCTTAGCCTTCTATCCCTTTTAGCTGTTTTACTCCAATTTCTTAGTTACATCTAGCAGTCCCCTTTAGACCTCAGGTGCTACTTGATTGGTGCAACCCTATGAGTAAGAAGCCAAGCAAAGGAGTCAGGAGACTTGCATGGATGAGCACCTGATGAAGTTCAGTAAAGGCAAGTGTAGGGGCCTGCACACGGGGAGAGATAACCTCACGCACCAGTAGAGATTAGGGATTGACCAGCTGGGAGGAAGCTCTGCAGAGAAGGACCTGGGAGTCCTGGTGGACAACACGTTGACCATGAGCCAGCAATGTGCACTTGTGGCCAAGAAGGTGTTACTTGACATGAGATGCTGGATAATGGGTTAATTAACATATTGAGTAATGTAATTTCTGAACACACCCTGGTGAGGACTTTGACCTGGATCAGATCAGTCTGTCTGTCCAACCTCTTGATTTTCTTCTGTGGTTCCACCCCTCAAAGATTAATAACTTATGGTAACATGTTGCTTTGAAATGCCTTATATTTAAGAGTAGCCCAGTGGCTAATTTGTATCTTTACATCTGTATGACACAAGAGTTCAGAAACTTCATCAAAAGGGATTGAAAATTCATTGAAGACTTGAAGTAAATTAAAACACAAATAATATCTGACTGAGGGCAAGACAAATGCTTTTTTAATAGCAAGTAATCCAAACACCCTAAGAAAAGTTCCTGCAGTCTGTCTCAGGACTTGCTGGGCAATAAATCAAACTTGGAACACAAAATTAGGGGGATTAAAAATAGGGCCAATATTAACATTTGGATTGACCTACCATTTTGAAATAATCAGCAATAATTCCAAAGTAAATTTACAGAATGTATGAATAGTCTCTCCTGAGCTTAGCAGTGCCTTGATGTGACACGAGGAAGGCAGAGCACTTTCTGGAGTCCCAGGAGGAGAAGGAACGGGTGCAGTTCCCATAAGTCGCACTGCCTCTGACTTCCCTGAGTTATAAATGTGAATCTAGAAACACTTTTGAAATTGAAAATTATGCCTGCCGATTAAACACTTGATGTATACTATTATTTCTGGATTGAAATGGAAAGATGGGGCTTCCTTTTTATAGAGGCACAAGATTATTGCATAACACATACATCTTTAACTGATTCTGGGTCTCTGTAGTTTGGGATCAGTGAAATTATTGTGCCCCACTCAAGAGTGTCTACATTTACATATTCTTAAATGTAAGTCTAAGCACTTTTCACATGAGGACCACAATCTTTTGTTGCTCAAGTCTGCAGGTTGTTTGCTTCTTTTAAAAAAGGTAAAAATACAAACCGTGTAATTTTGAGTACTGTATGGAGAATTTCCCCTCCAAAATAACTAGGACTAGTTCGGTAGAAGATACTGACGAACCCCTGACAGCTGGGACTAAACAATCTGCCAATGAGAATCACCAAACTAATGGCTACTACTGATAATCTTAGGGGAAATACAGAAAAAGCTGTATCAAAAATAAATGTAATAGAATACCTTAATCATAACTGTATGAATATTTTAGAGAAGCAAGAAAGGAGAGAATCTGGGAAGATTAGATGCCCTCACTGTGTGCTTTAGACTTTTTTAAATGTCTAAATTAAACTCTGAGCTTCTCATGTATTTAATGCATTTAAGGCCCAATAAAGCAACCCTTTAATATATTTAAAGTCAGTTCTTGATACATGGTATCATTCATGACAACATGGTTTTTACCTGGAAATATAAGCATAACTGGGTAAAAAGCAGGATAATTACTAATTACTTTACTTAAGTACAACCTACTATGTTTCAATGCTGCTAGTCCATAAAATACCAATAAATTTTAGTTACAGAAAAAGATAGAAGAGACTGAAAAGAGAACATTTTTAAAAAGATCTACTTTAAAATTAATTTAATTCATGACCTGATTTATTCACATATATTCCATATACAAATTTTATACTCTGGCACACTTATGAGAATAATTTTGGAGAGAATACACTATATTCCTCAAACCAGAGAGATGAATCTCATTAAGTATGATATTCCACTCTCTGAAATTGGGGTGGAAATATATGGGTTTATAATTTGCATAAACACTGAAAATGATGTTAAAAAGGTCTGCTCAAATAAAGTAAGCAGGCGGAGCCAGGTCTGTAAACACTGATGAGTCAATAAGGGAGTTCCCTTGTTGCTAAAGCAGGACTTTTCCTTAGAAAGATTGTGCCACAGAAATTAGAGCTGTAATGATACAGCCTTCATTATACAATTTTTTTTCATCCTCTGCTCTAAATTATTTTATTTCCTTTTTAGAAACATGCACTTTAATCAATAGGAGAGTTAACCAGACTATTGCAAAGTATTTGCCACTCAAGGGGAATAAGTTTTTATTGCTGAAGGGAGCCAATGTCATTGCTAGGAAATCATAAACGTCTCCTGGGTCCTGGGTTGGGCCAGTCTTTAAAATGTTTAATCTTTGAGAGAGAGAGTTGGAATCTGATTCCTGAACAGTGTGGATGTGCCTCCCCGTAGTCAATTTCCTGAGCTGAGTAGTAAAGGTGTTAAAAGACGTGGCTTTATTACAAGTTCTATGGACGTTGTTCCTCAAAGACACAAAATGTTATTGACACCACAAGAAAAGGTAGAGGAATCCAGCATCCTACAGAATCAGCCTTACAGGGCCAAATTGTGATTTCCTCTTTAAAAAAGGGAACCTACCTGTAAATTTCAGAGGAGGATATTACACTGTCAGTTTGCAAACAGATATTCCTTCAATAGAAACGTATGAAAACACCTCACTGGATAACTGCATCCGAAAGAAGGTGGTGCTATGTTTGTTCTTGCTCAGTTTATGTGCCCTGTCACCTCCGCCCTGGCTGAGGCCAGACCCCAAGGCCCTCACCGAGTATCTCTGACAGACACCTTCTGCCACTCTTTCATTTTTTTCATGTACCTTTCACTAAAAGCTCATGGTATGGCAGACTAGAAGTGACTCTAACACATCTCGTGCATCATGGACATTGTAGTGCTTCAAAGACTGAAGCTTCAAAGGCCTGCTGTCTGCTCCTGTGGTGCCACAAACAGTAGGACGGTAGAAATCAAGCACCACAGTATTATTTCTCTTTTCTGTTTATCTCCTTATGGCCTTTTTTAGGCTTCATGCAATTCTCTGCCACGAGGCAGCCTCATCCCAGGAGCTGGGAATGAAGAGCCAAAGGAAGTGCTGATGTTGCACTTAAAAGGTAGCACCACAACACATCAAAGGACTCGAACAGGTTTTACTCCAGCTTCTTCAGGTGCAAGAGATGAAATCCCAAATTGCTGTCCTGTCCTTGACTGTCCTATTCTGCTATTGTGTAGTATGGTACTATACTGGCCTATACTGTCCAGGCTTCCCAAAGTCTCTCCACAGCTTTTCCAGCAGCTCATCCTACATTAGTGAGTGCTGCTCTATTGTTTGTATGTTAAACAGCTTCTCTAAAGCTAGATTTTGAGTCCTGAAAGTGCCACAGTTATGCCTTTGTTTGCAGCAGAGAGATACCTGAAGCTTCTGATGTAGATTCTGATGCTGACCAGCTCTGTCACCTGAGCCACTTAAATGGAAATAGAAAATTACCATTGTTTGTATGGAATTTCCATCTAAAAATTTCTAAATCAGTAATGTTTACGAAGCCTGTGCCAAAACTTCCATAAAATAAGACCGCTTTTATTTTAGAAACTGCAAACAGTAATACAGGGACTTGCCCCAAAACCCATTAGAGAGCAGGAGAGAAGAAATAGGAAACCAGTTTTTTAATTGAGAGTCTTTAGTCCCAGGCTGTAATCACCAGAGACGTGTCTTTCTGGTGTTTGGAGTTCAGTGCCGTTTCCTAAATAATAGTTCTCAGTGTAAATCCATGAATAAATAACAATATTTAAACATGTTTTCAAGAATCATGTGAACCGTGTTATACTGTGAAGGCTTATCCTTGCCAGAAGAGTAGTAACAACGTAGTGCCTTCTATTCCTTTGCCTTTGATAGAAAATAAAAATAGGCTGAGGTACCCTGAATTTTTAGGGTTTAGGGTAATTCTGTCATAGGTGAATGCTTCTAACTCTAGAAGAAGGCAGGGGGGATGAAACACTGAAATCTGGACCACTCTATATTATTATGTCTCATACAAGCAAGCAGCCTTCTAATGAAATGAGAAATCAAATGAGCTTTAGTGTAAAGAAAAAAATCCCAGGATAAATATTAGATACTGCTGTACAAAGCCGAGGAGATGAATGCTGTAATACTTATTTAATTGATAATTTAAAAAAAAAGCTCTTAATTGAGGTTAAGAGAAATACCTAAGAACCTACCTGTATAAGTTGGACAGATGCTGCATCCAGAATGGTCTGAAATCTTCTAGATTTTGGCCCAATACTGATTGTTTAGATCGCAATAGCTGTAAATGTCACATTAAACATGATTCAGGACTTGCTTGGACTTCTGTTCCTTGGGTTTTCTCTCTCTCTTTCTTTCTTTCCTTCTGCCTTCTTTCTTTCTTCCTTCCTTTCTTTTTCTTCCTTTTCCTCTTTCTGCTGCTTTGTTTATATCTCGTAACTAAGCACTGTGTGGTCTGGCAAGTGGCTACGCAAGGAAACAGAAAGGTTCCTTCTCTTCCTTGCAAGCCAAGCCTGGGAGCTCCTGGTTAGAAGTTGAGGGCAACGTCCGTCATGTCTGCTGAGGCTGTTTACACTCCTTCTGCTTCTCTTTTTTTTTCTTTCTTTTTTTTTTTCTTTCAGTAGCTCACCCGCCAGGTAACAAGAGTCAGCGTTTAGGAAGTGGCTCAATATAAATCTCTGTGTCCGTGGACATATAAGAACTCAATTGGATTACCTGACGCACGGGGGAGCATTAGGTGCAAAGCCCTCTGGGCTGATGTCACTTTCAGCCCCTGCCAAGGCAGAGGGAAGGAGCACACCGGGCACAGATTGAGGGGCTGAGGGTGGGAGGGTGCCTTTTATGAGCAGCAAAATCCATACAGATCAATAAACAATAGGGATGAGATTTTGATGGGGCTGTCTGGCTGAAAAAAAAAAAAAAAAACCCAAACAAACAACTGTAAGAAGTGAATTTGGTTATTTGTTTGTTTAATATTGCTCCATCTGGTTCATTATTGCAGGGTACAGCTCAGAGCAGGGCTAAGGGAGCCCATAGGATGCTGCGGGGAAACAGTGAGCTGGGCATAAGGAAGTGAAGAAAAAACCCCCAACTTCAGCAAAACAAAGGAAACTTCTACTGGAATTATTCAATGAGCTCTTCAAATTAATTGTTCTTCCATTCTTCCCAGCTCTGTTTCTCTCTGCATTCTATTTTATTCCTTCTGTCTTCAAACCAGTTTTCTGATTGTGATTCTTGATTGTGTTTGATTTTTCAGCTGACTCTCAATCACGTTCTTCTTTATGTCTTTTCCTTCCTGGGTCTGTGAGACTCCTGGGTCAGGAGTCTCCACTCCTGATTCTCATCCTCCACAAATGCTCTCGTGGAGAGTAGCCAGAGGATCCTTCACCTTCTCCCTCCTGCTTCGTATCAGCATTTCACAAAGCTGCATTTATTTACTCTTCCTATAATTTGGCCCTGAGCAATATGATTTGCAACTGCAAGTTCAGTGACAATCTTTCTGCCGATGCCTCGCAGGTGTCTCCACTGTGGAGCTCTCTCTTCATGGCCAAATGAAAGCCTTGCATTGTCTCCCTTTCTCTAACTTCACGCAACTGGTCATTTAAGTTCAACATGGCCACAAAAAGGCCCTCTTATTTCCATATTTCTCAATCCTTTTTCTTTTCTTAGTCACTGTGAATGATGCCTCTGTTAACCCCAGCCCATGCCCTGGGTTTCACGTTCAGGTTGGTCTCCTCAGATAAACCTTTCCACTGTATCTGGATCTTGACATGTGCTGATGAATAACATTTACAACCCATGGTCTTCTTTATCTGTCCTTAAACAAAATTTATTCAGGCTTTCATCATCTCAATTGCTGCAAATCTCTCTCTCCTGACACTGATGAATGCAATATTGCCTTATACAAAATGTCACTGAAAACATCCATTTTGCTGAATTCTCACATTGGGCACATCACCCATCCCTTTTCCGGTCCCTTTTCTTTACAGCAGCAAAATAAATCTTATTTTTTTTTAAATTTGGTCTTGTCCAGAAGGCATAAATCTGATCTGAAGGGAAGTCTGCCAGGAATGCAGGCGGGAATAAAACTTGTGGTAGAAAAGTCCCACATCTGAGATGTCTCAATCAGAACATTGTGGAATCGGCAAACCAACGTTTACTACTAAATCTTACCAACTGTGCAGCAAAGATTATTTGTTGACCCTTTTGCTGCAAACATTTGGGCAGATGCTGCTCTTCATTTTTTTTTTGGATACACGGATCCAAATACCAACAGATGTTGGTTGATGGTAAAGGCTTTTCCTGGTGAAGGCTTTTCTTTCCCCAGGTAACGAGTGGGGAGGAGACAGGAAGGTATTTGTAGTGGTGCATCTGTAGCACCAGATTAGAGTTAGGTAGGTTGTGGTTGAAGCACCATCCCTGGAGGTAATTAAAAGATAGGTAAATGTAGTGCTTACAGACATGGTTTAGTGATGGTTTTTATCAGAATTAGGTTGATGGTTGGACTCGATGTTCTTAAAGGTCCCTTCCAGCCTGGGCAACTCTATGATTCTATGTGTGTCATTTGTCAAAAATAATGCCATTTGTGGAGTTAATGGGGTGTGTGGCTTCTTGCATCGTCTTGCTAGACATCATATGTTGCGGGAACATGGTCCCATTAAATCAGGTAGAAATGTTTGGGTTTTATTATTAACTAATCAAAGTTCCTAAAATACTTTATGATTCGTTGCTTTAAGATTCAAATGTTCTTCTCATGGAAACACGGACCCTGTAAACCTGTGGTATTTCTGCTGGTGTAAACAATGGTTCCAGATTTGCGAAATTTTCCTTCTCTATTCCAAATATTCACTGAAAACAGCCATTTTAGAAAATTATTCCCATCCTATTGGTCTGAATCAAAGCATTATTTCAGACTCGTAAACTCAAACCAGACAGTGAGAGCTTCAGTTGCGTTCATTCTATTCACCTATGGAATCTTTGCTGACACGTCTGTAATTGTGGTAAAGTTTATGTAACTAGATCACTATGAAAGAAGGTTAACGAGATGAAAGACTATTTATCCGAGTGAAGGAACTGCTGGATGGAGGCTTAGGATCCCCCTTATGTTCTGTCCAGCCTTCTGAGAACTGGCAAGGGCTAGAATCCAATTATTCTCTGACATTAATGCCTTTTCATCCCACAGAAGCTGAAGTGTAGGAAGCTCTTAAAGTTTACATAAAGATGAGGATTATTATTTACTTTTCATCTGGTGGTGGCACAAACAGACTGTCAAAACTACAGCCATGGGTCAGGTGTGGGGTTTCCATTACATAGAGAAGACTCAACAATGCATCTGTTAAGTTTTAACTGGTTTTAGTTCAGAGTCCCATGGAGCGGATCATAAACTGCTTGAGCCGTCAGCACTAAATGGAGATCACTTGAAATTTCAGAAAAATCAGGGAATCTCCTTTTTTAGGTATCCTCAAATCATATAACAGGCCCTAACCACTTCTTCTGACAGTGAACTTCCAAGCATCAGCCCTATGCCCAGCATACATACAAATTAAAGTTTTATTTCCATACTGATTTCTAAGCAGATTGGAATTGTTCCAGTCATCTATATTTAGCTCAGCAAAGTAACAGAGGGATGTGAGTCTATGCTCTTGCTCTGGTCTTCATCGGGGGTATTTCACAGCAGCATCTTCAAAGGGATGGGGTCTGATTTGTGTATCCCACAGAACCCACTGGCTGATGTTCTCCTCAGATTATGCCAAACCCCAAGAACATTCTCTACATTTGCCCATGCAAAGTTTCAACTGAGTAGTAGTTTAAAGAACAGCCTACGCTGTGTTAATATCAGTGTATAGAAATATGAGGCATGTGATACTGTAAATGCTTTCTTTGAATAGTTAAAATAGGCTTCTCTCCACACCTTTGTGTTGGCTGAGTATGCCCAGTGCTTCTACAGCCTTAGCCACCTATTTCCTTGGAATATCTATGAATCCAAATTGGCTGTAGAGGGGATTACGGCAGCTCAGAAAGATCTCTGCAGGATCAGCAAAGAAGGGGTTAATAGCGTTAATGACATTTCAGAGAACACAGGTTACTGCCTAGAAATGTCATTTTTACCCAGATTCGGTATCCCTTGGCCATGAACGTGGGGCTTTGGTCCCAGTCACGTTCACAAAACCTGTCGCATGGTGCCCCACGGTGGCTGCTCGCCTGCCCTTCCCTCTGCTCCAGCCAGCCAGCGCTCGATTCACTTGGGTTACTATTAAAAAATAAATATATCTATATACCCCAGTTCATGATTATTTTGCTAATAGTCAGGCTTCAACTGTAAAATAACATTCAGCAACTACTGACTGTCTCTAGTTCCATTCAAGGGGGGAACACGACCCCCCAGGTAGGTACATGAAGCTGATTTCATCTGCTTTTCAAGACATAATTAAATAAAAAAATCTGTTACAACGTTTCTTTTATTAGGTTCTTTTTAATCTATTTCATTATTAAGATAAAACATTTGAACATCAGCTGTTTTTATCAACAGTCAGTGTGTGATTCTTGGTTCATTTTTATTTGTACACTATTTTAGCCTGTAATGTGTCAATTAATTTGGGTTGTCATTAGTTCCTAATGAATTTTCATTTCACTTTCTTATGTGAAATACAGCTTTTGTATTTCAGCCACAACCAATGGTAAAAAAAAAAAATGTTTAAGAAAAGATATTATTACCAAACTGTTTTGTTAATTTCAACCAACATTTGCATTAGTTCTGGAATTTTCTAAAATGTTCCAAAGTCTGGGTTTTCTTTCCATAAATCTTACTTAGCAAACAATGTTTGTTGACCTGTTTTCCCAGGAGGACAGGGCTGTTGATCCTGGCTGTGACTTACAGGCTTCATGCGTGGAAAAACCAGACCCCCTGAGTACCCACCATTCCTCGTGATCTCCTCTTGATGAAATAATTAGGGAGGTAAGGAGAGAGTTTGTTAATTTGGTTAATTTCCAGGAGGTGGCTGTCACCGCTGCAAGGTACCTGGGCACCTACATGATGATGATATAAAAACGTCTAAAATAAACAAGTGAGAGAATGATGGTGGCTGCACGTTTGCGCAGGTGGCTCAGCCTCAGGAAGTCCCACGAAATTCCATTTTTGGCAACATAATGTATTGAAGATCATTTAGAAAAAAGAAAGGTTAGATGGTCCGCTCTTGCAAAGAAATATCGTTAAATAAATAACGAATTTAAAAAAAAAATCAATACACGCAGTTCTTTCTTGGTCTAAATGCTGGTATCTTGCAGTTACAACACACGCCTGGAATATCTTGTTTCTATTTTCAGCTTATCTAAAAATAACTGTAGGCACAATCAGATATTAACTTGAAAACCATCTATTTTGGTTTAAACTCGCTGCAGTCCCGCTCAGCTGGAGCCTATGGAGTTCCCGTGTCTGTTACGCTAATTCATTTGGAAACAAAACTAAATCATTATTCTTTACTACAGTTTTTTTGGGGGGGCAAAAGTGACAACTCCATATAACGTTTGAGCCTGTTCTTTTATTTTAGAGTTTCTAATTTTTGACCTTTTGATTTTTGTACATCAAAATTGGGGTCTGACACTCGGATGTGTTGCTCTGACTCCACAGATTCCAGCATGAACTGTTTGCTTTGCAGTTTATAAACATCGATACGTTAAACCACCAGGAGCATGGTAATTGATAAGAACTTAATGAAAATGTTAAAAAAGGACAAAACTACATTTTTATTATAATTCCAGGACAGCTGAATCCAGACGTTTTAATATGGTGTACCTAAACATATATACTCAAAGTATACCAAAGTATGAGTGTGAGAAAGTTTACAGTATTGTGACATAATTCAGATTTTACTGGCACTTTTTTTACCAACTTATTTATTAAATACTCAAAAACTGCTTATTTTGAAGCAGCCATCCAAATCCAAGCCTAATGCTACATGGACCCTGAACCTGAGGAGGTAAGAGAATGATTAACAATTTACATGTATGCGGGCAATTATTTTCATGCTCCAGATTGTTCATTAACTTAATTTTGGAGTTTCTGTTATTAAGTAAAACTGCTCCTCAGACTCTCCGTATCTGTAAGTTTTCATGTTTATTTTGGGAAGGAAAATTCCAAGTTCTGAGGTTGGAGATTCCTTTAGTTTGCCAAACAGACCCTTATCAGCTTTCAGGCTTTCTCCTGGGCCACCACACACCTTTAGTGGCAACCTGTGGCCCAAAATCTGTCATCCAAGAGCCCTCGTTGCCATGACCTTGCCCCCTGGCAGGCAGCCATGCTCTTGGGTTCTTATAGAGGGAAATGGATTTGAAAAATCAGATTATACACAATCAAAGAAACCTTTGTCCTTAGAGAGGTATTATTTCAATGTCTCTGTCAATTTTGCACAGTGCACTTTTCAGCCTCTGTATCATATTATCTTTATTTTTTTAAACCATTATATTGGTAACTAGCAAATTTTATGGTATGTCACTCCTATCTTCCTTTGACAGTTTTCCTTCATAAAATCTCTATGTTTTTTGGAGATCCTATTAAAATAGATAATGCTCCTTCCTTGTGCTTTGCAACACCACCGATTTGGTATTTTTGTGCAATTTTTGCATCGTTATTTCTGTTGCTCATCAGCTCATCATGCCCAACGGCGATAGATGCTGATGGCACACAAGGTTGTGAGGACCAGCCTTTAAAAGTCTCTTAGAAATACGTCTCTGTTTAAAAGCATCAACTCAGTGAACTATAGAATCTTCAAGAGGATTTGATTATGTTTATGGCAAGTGAAGCTTTTAACGCCCAAGGTAGGGGGCAAACCTGGAATATTCTGAAGCACCACCGTGTTAGTGTGGAAATACATGTTTAGTACTGACGGATAAACACTTTTAACAGCAACAATCATCTCTGGCATCTTCAGAAACGTGGCGTTGCTCCCTCGGATGTTTGACAGTGAATGAAATGTGCATTGTGGATTTTCACAGCGCCCTGTGCCCATGTGCCCAACTGGCAGATTTTATGTATTTTTAAATACTGCTCATAAGGCTTTTTTAGGTTTTTTTTTAGGGGGGTGTGTGGTTTTGTTTCGGGGGGTTTGTGTGTGTGTGTGTGTGTTTGTACTATGTAGTTAAAACATACAAAGGCTCGCTTCAACGCTACTGACATGGCTTCGAGGTGCTGCGGGGCCTCCTCTCCTCTCTGAGCAGGGACATTCCTGAGGGAAAAAACACCCAAAACAAACCAACCCAAATTAAAAAAAAAAGAAAAAACCCCAAAAGACGATGATATACCAAAGAAAGTATCAAAAACCCAAGGAGAAAGATGTCAGGTGCCAAGAACCACTGGCAATGGCATCGAGTAACTCTGGCACACAGAGGCACTGAAGATTTTAGAGGGAAAAAAAAAAAAATACAGCGCTGGAAGAGATATAGGAGACAAAAACGTTCCATTCCCAGACACCCGAGAATGGGGTGAAGTTCTGCCCTGACAGAGCTGACCCGGGGAGCCCCTGAACGGTGGCCGGGAGCTGCAGAAAGGCGGTTGCCAGAGCGCCAGGGTTGGGTGCCGGAGCCTGACACGAAGGCAAAGAGCTGAAAAATGCCGATTTTTCACTCAAAGCAGGAAGGGAGAAGCCTGGCGGGGGGGGTGCGGAGCGATTCAGGAAAGGAGCCGCTGCGGGGAGCCCCAGCGGTGCCCCGTGAGGTGCGGCAGGCCCCGCGGTGGCGGAGGAGAGGGGCGGGCCGGGGGCGGGCGGGGGGGTTCGGCAGCGGAGGCCGGTGCGGGGCGGAGCGAGCGGAGGGGGGCGGGCAGCGGCAGCCGCAGCCGCGGAGCGCGGTGCGTGTGCGCGGCCCGGCCCCGGCTCATTACTCAGCGGCCGAGGCAGCAGGAGGCGGCGGCGGCAGGCGGTGAGCGCGGTGCGGTGCGGGGGGGAACCGCGGGGGGGGCCGTGAGGGGAGCGGGGCCGAGGCGGTGCGGGGGCGGCCGCGCCCGGGCGCTTTGTTGATGTTTGCGGCGGGGAGCGGAGGGAGGGAGGCGGGGGGCGGCCCGCGGCCTTGCCCGGAGCAGCGTGGCCGTGGCGGCGGTGGAAGAGGCGGGGGGGAAAGCTCTGTGGTGAGGTGACCTCCCGTGTGCGCCGGGGGTGTCTCGGTGGATAATGGCGGGGGCCTCTTTGTTGGTGTGGCAGGAGGCTGGGCGCGGGGCTCCTCCTCCTCCTCCTCCTCCTCCTCCTCCTCCTCCCGGAGCGGGGGCACCCAGCCGGGCCCGGGCCCGCGGTCGGGGGTGAGGGGGCCGAAGGCAGCCCCGGCCCGGGGGGAGCCATCGCTGCGCTCAACTCCCGCCGTGACCTTGCTATTAAAAACGCCTCTTAAAGCACAAAAAAATAAAAAAAAATAAAAGCGCCTTTGGGATAATGCAGCTGCTCCGCGGGCTGGGGGGAGCCCGGCGGTGCCTTTGATTCTTTCGCCCCTTCTTTATTCGTTTATTTCTTTGCAAAAAGGCGCGAGCGGTCTCTTTGCAGGATTCCTTTTGCTCCGTAATGTCTCTGGGTCATTTTCTCCTCTGTGTTTTACTTCCCAAAGCCGGTTTCTTTATGCCTTTCCGCTGGAGCCGTTCCATCGGGGAAGTTTGACCCCAGCCCCCCTAATAACCTGCAGATACAAAATCCCCCTTGATTATTAATTTCTTTCATCCCCCCAACCTCCCAGCTACAATAATGGCTTTTGAATTTTGGTGTCGTACAGAAGGGGCTTCCTGAAGCCTTGCAGACAATCGAAACATCCTACCCGCCCGGGCCTATCTGATAATATAAACACAAAGGCTGTTGTGCTTGTTTGGGGAAGGAAAATTATTACTTGCCCCTGGGCATGTGTGTGGGGAATTGAGCAAGGTTCTCCTCCCAGCTGGGTTTCACCTACAGGTGTGGAGACTTAAGGGGTGATTGGCACAGGAGACCTGGCCTGGCTTCTAGGGCTGCCAACAAATGGCACTTGTAGGGAAGAGCAGCGTGTGGGCTGTGTCCGTACCTGTTTGCAGGTGTGTCTGGAGCACAAGTGTAACGAGGAGCAGCTGGGGGGGCTGGGGGTGTTCAGTCTGGGGAAGAGGAGACTGAGGGGAGACCTCACTCTACAACTCCCTGAAGGGAGGCTGGAGAGAGGTGAGGCTTTGTCTCCTCTCCCAGTTCACGGACGATGGGACAAGAGGAAATGGCTTCAAGTTGCACCAGGGGAGGTTNNTTGGAATGGGCTGCCCAGGGAGGGGGTTGAGGCACCAGCCCTGGAGGTGTTCAAGAGACAAGTTGACATGGTGCTTGGGGATATGGATTAGTGTTGGGTTGGTGGTGTTTTGGGTGTGGTGTGGGGTTCGTGTGGAGTTTATGTTTATTTGTTGGGGTTTTATTTACTTAATTTTTTTATTGGTTGGACTAGATGATCTTAAAAGGTCCCTTCCAACGTAGGTGATTCTGTGTTATTCTATCAGATAACTTGGAAACAGTGTGGCCAGCAGGTCAAGGGAGGTGATTCTCCCCCCCCTTTTCTGCTCTGGTGAGAGCCCACCTGGAACACTGTGTCCAAACTTTTTTTTTGTGTTTTTTGTGGGTTTTTTTTGTGTTTTTTGTGTTCAAACTTCTAACCCCCTTCTTCAGGGACCGAGGCCTTTGCTGGTGTTAGAGATGTTCAGGTATAACCTCCTTTGGGAAGGCTTTAGGGAAACTTGTTATATTGCTGAATTGTTATGCAAATATTAGGGAATAAGCAAGTGTTTAGAGATTTTAAGAACTGCGTTTATTTTCCACCTGCTACTTACCTGAAACTGATGTGTTTATTTCACGGTTTGTTTGTTTGTATTTTTTTTAACCATAAGCTAATGGGATAGTATTTGAGATCATAATGTTGCCTGGTTATTTGTTGACCGTGGATTTGTTTTGAGTTCCTTATTTATCCTTCCTCAACTGCCTAAATTGAATGCTTATTGTTTAAAAGATGAATGGAAATGCTTAGCTCCCGATTACTGAGGATAGATCCCATATTCTGGACATAGACAAGTGTCCTTCTTGATAGTCTGATGAAAAGTATGGTGTACTTTTGCACCACCCCTTGGGAAAAAAAAATTCTTATGTGTATATAGTGTTACTATACATTTTTAATATATAAAATGTTCCTTGCTCTGTCAGTTTGGAAGTCAGATTAATCTGCTTTTGATCTTAAAGCAGAATGTACTTCATTGCTGTAAATGTTTCCTTTAAAAAAGCCCTTGGTCTTTAATTCAGAGGTTGCAGAAACAGGCTTCTATTTATGTTATGGAAAGATCTCTTGCTTTTTGACAGCTCTTCAGAAATTGAGACTATTTATGTTGTTTGCTTGTTGTGAAATATACCGGTTTGGACATGGATTCTGAAAAACAATTTTTACTCTGATTGAAGAATCTGAATATCTAGTTTTGAAATGTTTCAAGAACCTCCTTGTTTAAATCAAGATGGAAATTCACTGTTAAATTTGATAAAGGCCCTTTCTGGCTATCCTCATGGAAAGATGAGCTATATTTAAAGAGGCATTCATTGCTCTGTTACAAGGGAAATTTGTATGAAAATACAGCAATAGTCATTTTTATTTGCATGCGTTCTTTTTAACAGTGACTGTAGTGTCAGTGAAAGGTATTTGGTTCGTGAAGTGATCGTGTTTATATTTCTTTAACATCCCACCATAGTTTCATGTTCATTGGCCACCTTTCTTAAGTGGTTTCTCTTACCTGCTGCTCCTTCTAGCCAGCTGCTCTGTGGCAAAATATATCAAGGAGTGAACTGATCCATCTGAAAAAAAAAAAAATCTTCCTCTTGGACTATTTTTCAACCTGATTAATTCCCTCATGTGTCTGAACTAACAGCAATGCTGTTGGAAGAAAAGGAAGATGCTTAGGTGGGGATGTCAGGCATGTGCACAAAGGTATTCAGAGATCAGGTAGTGATTGCTGGAAGTGGGCAAAAGCTCTTTTATTTTGAGAAGTGCTTGTTTAAAGATTTGTTTTCAGACTTGGTCTTCAGCAGCTGTTACTGAAAAGCATCCCGAGCGAGATGTTTATTTTCTTTTCTTGGGTGCAGTGTAGAGCCCACAGTGAATTGGGGATGAGTACCCATTTGGTGATGGATGTTGGTCTAGAAGTTACGAGTCAGTAACTTCTGTGGATGGACAACCTCTTCCACACCAACCGGTGTGAGTTGTTCCAAAGTGTACGTGTAGTATCAGTGAGGCCCCTTAAATCAAACAATCTGGAAATTTTCAGTCTGTGAGACAGAAGATGCATCCTCGCAGTGCTGATGACTTTGTGTTTTCCTCTTAAATGCCATGTTTATGAAGAAGAAAATATTTACTATTTTAGGACTGTATTTTACAAGTAGCAATGCAAATACTAATTTTTTTTGTTGCACTTCAAAATGATGTAGCATTTATCCTTCAGGTTATTTTCTAGGTTATATTCTGCTTAGTAGAGGCTGCTTTTAATTTGGTGTTCAAAACTTTCTTTGCTGTAGCTTTTCCTAGCTTATTTATATCTCAGTAATACATGAAGTCTTGAGGGGAAAAAAGCATGAAATGCCCTACTCTTCTCCTATCCCAGCTCTTATTCGAAATACAGGACTTGCAGATGTAGGTCACTGAGTAGTTTTCCAAGTTGTTGGTATTTACCAAATACTTAATGGAATTTTATTAGTACAAGTTTGTCCTGGGGCAAAACTGTAACCTTCTTAGCAAATGGTGATATTTTCAAGAAATGTGCTGTCCTAGAAGAATTTGCAGATGATGCTGAGAAATTCATGAGGAGTTGGGTGATGGGTGGAATGTGTTGCCAATATGCTGACTTGGAATTCATGGGAAGTAAATAGCAATTAGTTGTAGCTATGCGTGATATGACCTTTAAGAGAAGCTAATACTTGAATTTGAAGAATTAAGTCACAAAACGCAAAAGCAAACCCAACCAAAATTGCTAGATACTTTTAAAAATGTAACTTAAGATTTCCTTGATGTAGACTTTGGTGTGTCAGCTCAAGGAACACACCAAGGATGAGGTAGCGAGTGTCCTCATGGGAGCTGGAAGACTCTTCCACCCTGTGTGGCAATAAAGAAGGCTCCAGTTCATGGCACAGCCGCTGGGAATGGCAGTTTGCTTCTGCTCTAGATGGTATGAAGCCTTTGGGGGAGAGCTCCTCCAAGAGACCGCATCAAGCCCTGAGGAGGAGATCCATTCCTGGTGCTGAATCAGACCAGCGTGGAGAACTGCCCAGCCACCTCTTTGTTTAGTGCTGCTACCTCGACTGTTACTATTTTGTAAAATATTTGTGTAAGGTTTTCTAAGGCCTGCATTTTTCTTTGATTTGTGTGTGGAGAGATAATGATCTTGGTGTGTATCAAGCTTATAATTAATAGCAACACATTTCCTCTTAACTTTCAATTTTTTTTTTCCTCTAAGTGATTAAAAACTAATCCTTCGTTCTTTTTCTGTCCAAACTGATTGCCTGTAAGCTTGGATCTAAAATAAACCTCATAGTTGTTGCCCATGTTGTCACTTTTATTGTTGGGTAAATGCTGATTGATATGTGAACAGATGGAATACTTATTAATGGTTCTCAGTTGGATATTGTAGGCTAATGCTAAAATGGTGACTGGTAGAAAATATACTTTAACTTAATGGTCATTTGTGTTGCAAACAAAGCAAATACTGTATATGTACTCTTAGGTCTGTACACCTAAAATAAACAAAAAGGGCAAACATTAATTCACCAGTGCTGCTGGAAAGCCTGTTCACTGTAATTATTGATTTTGAGTATTTAAAAAAAGAAAAAGGCAAACCAAAAAAACAAGTCTAGCAACCTCCTATTACTTAAATTATATTGACATTATACCAAGCCTTTTGTTTTTTGGTTTTTTTTTTTTTTGCTATAGGCCTTTACAGCATGCAGGAAATCCTCTTAACTCACTAGTTACTCTTTTAAATACAAACTATGGTTGAAATGCGTTCCCACCATTGTAGTCTGTGTCCATTCAAACATTTCCCTCGTACCTCAGTCTGCTGAACAAAACCTGAACCTGGACTGTCTCCCTCTGCTGTCCTCATGGGCTGTGGAATAAGAAGAATGAGCATCAGATTTTGTATTTCTCAAAGTCATGGCAATGCCCAGCTCTGTACGTGTGTGTGTCCCTGCACACGGAGGCACATAAAATGGAAGTGATTCTTCTGGTGTTGATCGCTGGGAGACACTGACAGGGCAGTGACTCTTGCAGAAGAGGACCTGGGGCTTCTGCTGCCTGAGAAACTGGCCAGGAGTCAGCAGGGAGCCTCTGTAGCCCTAAGGCTAGTGACATACTGGGCTGCGTTAGAAGGAGCCTGGCCAGCAGGTAGAGGGAAGGAATTGGAGTTCCCCCTTCAGTGCTGCCCAGTAGATCCCACGTATCCTGCCCAGCAGAACCCAGTACTGGCTTCCTCAGCTGGGGGCTGAGGCACCTGAGGGTGGAGAACAGCCAGGGTCTGCAACCTGAGGCAGAGAAGGCTGACGGAGAATGTAACTGCTGTATTTAACTGTTTTTAAGCAAGGGCTTGCAGAGATGATGGAGGTACTTTTGCCTCAAAAGGGTACAGTGAAAAAATGAGTCAATGGTTGCAAGACAGAATCATGGAATGGTTTGGGTTGGGACATTAAAGATCATCCAGTTCCAACCCCCCTGCAGTGGGCAGGGACATAAGAATGGAAGTTTCAGTAGGACACAAAGGAAATGTCTTGACACGCAAGGGTGGACAAGTGCTGCACCAAGAGCTTGAGGAGCCACAGAATCTTCATCCATGGAGACTTTGGACTGCTCAAGGCCCAGAGCAGCCTGATACACATTTTAAGTTCTACTGTTCTGAGCAGGCAGATGATCTCCAGAGGTTGCTTTCAAGCCATATTCAACTGTTTATAGATTATTTTTTTTAAAATTCTATTTGCTATGTAGCTTGAGGAAGTTGGCAGAACAAAGGCAGGGCGATGGAGATAAACAAGGCTGCTGAGAACTGTGTTTGGAGGGCAAAGTCATGAGATGTGATAAGCATCTTGGTTCAAGTCTGCTGGTGGTGATACTGGCATTTTTCTGCCCTGCATTGAGCTGACTAGGCCAGCAGTGCTTGCAGGCTGCTGTATAAGACAAGAAAAAAAGGTTATGGTCCCTGTCGTGCCCGTGTTCTCTGTGATGAACATAAAAACCCATCTCCAAAGAACAGCCTGGGGTCAGCAGCCTGGGAGCCAGCTGAAGGTTGGCTGAGTCTTGCCTTCTGCAGGCTTTGGTCTTCTGCTGAGTGGGTGGTTCCTTATGCTCAGCTGGAGAGTGGTTACTCCAGAAAGTGGCTTCAGGGAGCAAACCAGCTCCAATTTCCAATGGAGTTCATGACTGCAGAGAGGTGGTAGGACTAACACCAGCTGGGAGAGGGAAAAAGAGTGGTTGCAGATCCATACATCTTTCTGGGTTGTTCTCCTTAGGACTTCCTTGAGAAGACAGCATCCTGTAGCTCTTTGGTTTCTGCTGGTTTTCATTTTGTGTTTGTCCATTTAGTAAAGTTAACCAGAAACCTTTGGGGAAGGGAGGTGAGCAGAATAGAAAGTACAACCCAGAGTGATTTTTGTCTCTTACCAAAGCAGCTGTCCTGGGGTTTGAACCTGTCAGTAGATAAATACATAAATACAGCGGCTCGTGTGGGACTCTGAGGTAGAGTTGTGGGGGAAACCTGGTGTTGGGAATCCTTGCAAACCCTAGATGTGTTCTTTAATAGCTTTTAACACCTATGCTGAGGTTGGAGCAAGGTTAACAGTGTTGTAGAATGCTTTGGGTTGGAAAGGACCTTAAAGACCATCTAGTTCCAACCTTCTGCCCTGGGCAGGGACACCTCCCACCGGACCAGGTTGCTCCAAGCCCCATCCAGCCTGGCCTTGAACCCCTCCAGGGATGGGGCAGCCACAGCTTCTCTGGGCAACCTCTTCCAGGGTCTCACCACCCTCACAGCAAAGAATTCCTTTCCAGTATCTAATCTGAATCTCCCCTCTTCCAGTTTAAACCTGTTATCCCTCACCCTATGGTTCCCCTCCCTGATCCAGAGTCCCTCCCCATCTCTCCTGGACCCCCTTTAGGGACTGGAAGGTCTCCCCGGAGATATGATGTTTACTTACAGGATCTCAAGTATGAAAGTACAAACATAGTTTCTAATCTGTCATCCTAATTTTAAATTTTACTGTGGAACCAGTAAAAGGCAATGCAGTGGTTAACATGCTGATCAGCATAAATCTTGATAAATTCTTGAAAATTGATGTGACTGTTTTGGATGGTGAGAAAGATCCTGGTCATCTTCAGAGTAGGAAGGGGTAGGTATCCTAAAAGCTTTATTTTTAGGAAGGTGTGGGCCAGGTTCTCATGGCGGGGCAAGGACAGAGCATCAGCCACTACTGAAGTCTAGGAGAAGTGGGACAACAGAACAGACCCCGTTGCTGTTTGCAACGAGTCCTGTAAATCGGTGTCATTTCCTACAAGCAAACTAGAAACTCAAGCCTTTATTTTGAATTTGCCTTCCTTCCCTTCATTGCCCTCCCAGGAAATGATGGTGCAAAGTGTCCGGGAGGCATCTGGGAAGGAGTTGTCGGTGCTTCGGTTGTAATATGTTTTAGAGGCTTTTGTTCCATTCTAAAGCTCTTATTACTGAGGTATTTTATGGCAAATACTTTAGACAGGATTTCATAGCACATTAATCTGCTTGTCCTGAACAGATAAATGCATGAATTAATGAAAGTAGCACATTGATAATTGGATTCTAAGATTTTGTAACTGGGATTTAAAGTGCTTTAAGATTTATTTATTTTCTGTGGAACTAGTGGTGTGATTCTTAAACGTGGTTTTAAAACATTCTGAAAACTTTTTTTCCCAGCTGTTATGCAACTCTTCTCGCGAATTTCAGGCTAGATTGATGGTGCCTGAATCAGTTGAACGGGCTGTGATATGTGATTGTGCACAAAAGGGAGGTATAGAAAGGTGTATGGAATATGGAATAGTGTTCCTGAGCACGCTGCTCCCGGTCGTTTGGCGAGATTATGGGTTGAAGTGAGATTTTTAACCTGGTTTCTGGGTCCAGCTGCCCTCATCCACATTGCATTTCTGACACAACGGAATTGGGGGCTTAAAATGGGACGGCTTTTTGAAGTCTTCTTTTCACTGAATTTTCACTGATTTCAGATTTTAAGAACATGGTTAAATGTTAAAAAAAAAATTGGAGCAACAAATAATGCGCTGCCGTAAACCTGAATATTTTAAGCCTTTTAAAAAACTTTTACCTTGTTATTTCTCCCCATCTACTGTCTTTTTGTGTAATCTTTTATTTGAAAAAGGATTAAGGAATTGGAAGATCCTTGCCTTATCCTGTTATTTCTGAAAAAGAGAGTTTTGCTAAGAATAGTCGTTTAATCTGCTGTCATAACAGCCTCTTGGCCAAACTGTAGAATTACACAAGTTTTCTTTCGATGGAGCTGTTCTGGTTTATGATTTCTGTGGCAAAAGTGACCTGCAAGAGACAGTTGGCAAAGCGCTACTTCATCTCTTGTGATAATAGGATTCATCATGGCACCATCTGTGGTGGAGCTTCATGTGACATGACAGGGAAGAAGCTGGAGAGATACTCTCCTAGGAAATGTAGCACAGCAGAGGGATAGGTTTTTTTTTTTTGATAGATGCAGCACTTTTTATTTTGATCATGAAAAAATGCTACCTATTATATTTTTTTTTTTTATTATTAAATACTCATAGTGCAGGAGTCCATTCAAAAATACATAGGAAAGGTGGGGTGAGAGTCTTCAGCGTTAGAAATGCCAGTTTTCAGGCTGATTACCCTTGTGTGCTGCAGCCTCTCTGCCTTTACATCCCACTGACAGGGGAATGTAAAGCCTTTCTTTAAAGAGGAAGGAAGGTATTGATCTTAAAGAATCTCGGCCAATGTCTAATCACTACTTAAAACCAGAATGTTTAAGAATAGGGAAACCCTGCAGTGTATTCGATTGCAAACGCATCGTTTCGCTGTGCAACCTCCTGCATTGAGCTCTGTCCCCTCAATACCCTCCTCACGAAACACAAACCCCCGGAAAACTTACAGTGCAGAACACTGTATAGTATATAGAACGAAGTGATTTATAACTGGATTGGCTGCCCCATCTCTGGAGGGGTTCAAGGCCAGGCTGGATGGAGCAACCTGGTCTGGTGGGAGGTGCAGGGGGGTTGGAACTCAATGATCTTTAAGGTCCCTCCCAACCCAAACCATTCTATGGTTCTGTGATTCTCTAACTTAGTGAGGATATGTCTGTTCAATAAGTGGTATTGGCCACAGGTGAGGACCTCCTAGAGAGCTTGCACTGGTTTTGGAGAGCAGCTGAGTTAGTTGACTTACTGGTGGTGCTACAGGAACGGACTGGGCTGTGGGATCACCAGGGCTGATGTAACTGTCACCAAAATCAACTTGTAAGCCTTGGATAAAGTTTGGTTCAATCTTAAACTGCATAAATCTTACTAAAGTTTCAGGATGTTTTACATCCTTCTGCTGGTGGCTCTCTCTAGAGGTTCCTTTGTGTTCAGAATATGTACCTTCCAGAAGCGAGGAAATCTGGATAGCACCAAGTGTTTAGTATAGATGATGGAGAAATACACATAATGAAAAAATGTGAGGTTCCATCTCCCCTGCCACAAATGGGGAGACTTCCCTGAGGCAGCTGAAGGAATGGTAGATAAGCAAGCCCAACCACAGAATGGTTCTGTGTTGGAATGTTCAATGGGGTTGGAAGGGACCTCTGGAGATCATCTGGTTCAACCCTTTCCTTGCCTTCAGGTTTCTGGAAGTCTGATTTTTAGACCATGCTATATATTTTGACTTCTCATTCTTCTGTTTTCTGAATCTTAGTTTTGTTGTCCTTCAGCTTCCCACCTTATGAAGTTAGAGCTGCTGGTGCCCATCATGTGTGTTTTACCCAATTGCCAGGCAGAGTCCAAACCACCAGCCTGGGGATAACGTTCTTCTGTCACCAGCTCCTTTAGTGACTGTCCTAAAGGGGAGATAAAACCGAGTAGCACTAGAAGTGCCAGAGGTGAGGGCCATTTTCTGACTGGTTTAGGTAAGATGAGTGTGTAGAAGATAAATTGAAGCTGTGCAGGCCCGGGAGGTTTTTTTCCTGTGCTTTGTGGCAGTCTTTTTTATTGTCTCTCTGCCATTAACAAACAGTACCTTAGCTCTTGGTGAATGACTACTATACACCAGAGGTTTTTGTAGTGGAAGGGCTGCAGCTTCTAGACTGGCATTATGGGATAATATTTGAAAGTGTAGAGAAACTGAGGTGCAAGAGTAGGAAGCTGGATTGAGCGAGGTCCTCTCGACAACAGCTTTATTGATAAAAAGCAGAAAAATGTCTGTTTTGAAAAACGAATCGCTTCAAAGCTTATGTCAGTTGTGAATAATTTACTCTGTGTGTTTGCTTGTTATTTGGTTCTTCATTTCCCTGCTTGGGCAAGGCATGTGGTCTGGTTTTTTGACTGTAACGAATTCAGTCCTCAGCTGAATTTGATTCGATATTAAACAAAAGAGAAGCAGCAGAAACGTTATCGATTGTCTTGTTTGGGATGTCTTGTAAGAGATGTTTCACAATATGGGAATTCTCTTTAGGAACACACGCAGCAGTTTAATATTGATTTTTACACAGAGGGTGCTCAGAAGTTGTGAGTGGAGGTTCAGCATCTGCAGCGGGTGCTGCTGAGCCCCCTGCAGGGGCAGCGTCTTCTTAAACCACTTTGGAAAATAGTTGCTGTTTGATATTTGGTTTGTGTAAATGGAGGCTTTGAGCTTCTGAGGAGAATGGGACGTGAAACAGATACGTTGGGAGCTTGGGTGGTTCTGCCTGTGCCCGCTGGCCGAGGAGATGTGGATGCTGGAAGGATGCTGGAGCTGTGGGTAACCACAGGGACTGGTTTTACAGCTTTTGGCGTGTTTAGATGTAACCTTACAGTATCCATTTCTAGCCAAATGCCAGTATCTCGGTATTCTGCTCGTTAGAGTCTTCGTTTTGCCACTGCCACTCATAGGTCTTTCCTTACTGTCAAACCACCTCTGGATTGTTAGCTATTTCTGACACGATATCAGACTGTTTGAAGTTGCTTGGAAGCAGAAAAGCTTAGGTTCCAGTTGCCCAATACCTAAATCACTGATTGCTCCTGACTTTCTCCAGCTTCGGGTTTTCCCTGGTTTGGGTTTGGTTGTGAACACTTTGGCTGATGGCTCTTCCTGGCTGCCAGGTATTTGAACAGAATTTGATGCAGGGAACTCCAGCACTGGTGCATAATGTTGAAAAATGAGCTGTTTGAGTTCATTGCTGGTTTCACTATTAACCTTTTATGGTGGCTAGTGAAAGACTGGGGGTGAAGTTCCCAAAATGACATGCTGCTTTGTGGGAACGTCTGCTTTTGGCTGAGATAAAGTCTGACGGGAGCAGTGCTGCAGAACGTGCCAGCTTCAGATTCCTACCTGTGTGACTAACCCTGCAAATACAATTTTGGGGGGGGGGGCCTGGCTTTAGTGACACCACGGAATGTATCCTCAGCCTCCGTGAAACTGCCTGGTTTGAGAGAGGACAAAGAACAACAGGAAAAGGGAGAAATCAAGGGGCTGCGTTTGCCAGAAGAGCTCTGCCTGGGAAATAAGAATCTAAATGTATAAATAATGTTCCCCTTCCCTGGAGAACCCCTGGACTGGCTGCCAGCAGCAGCTCTGCTCTCCCTTCCCACCCTCCAAAGCAAACAAGGAAGGTCCCAGGTGCTGGTGGGGCTTGAAGGTCAGGACGTGCCCCCACAGCAGCTCTCACGGCCCCTCTGACTGAGGGAATTAAAAGAAAGAGCAGGTCAGTTAATTAATAAGAAAAATGAAACAGAAGTTTGCTAACCTTATTTGTGTAAATATTTGTTTTAATTTTTTTTTTCTTTGAATAACTTCTAGTCTGGCCCTAAGCTGGAAGCTGCCTTTCCGTACGTGTGAAATTTCATGGAA
Organism: Scolopax mira; assembly: GCA_004320125.1. NCBI lineage: Eukaryota > Metazoa > Chordata > Aves > Charadriiformes > Scolopacidae > Scolopax > Scolopax mira. The sequence goes on along the minus strand of BJBW01005382.1, from coordinate 91,598 downwards.
GCATTCTGTCCCCTTCCATAACACACTGGAGTTATTTTTATTCAGTGGATAACACAATTTCTGGCTTGGGCATTAAAGTTCATAAAACGTATAAATGTTAGGTTGAGGAAGATTTAAATTGCAGGAAGCTCCCTAAAAGTAATTAAAAAAAAAATTGCTGTTTGTGTTTCTATGAAGAACTTTTCTCCTTTCCTGCCCCTCAAATTCTAGTATAATATCATTAAAGATAAAAGGTCATTCATTTTTGCAAAAGTTAAAAATAGAGGGCTGTGCCTGTGTGTCTGCTAAAGACCTTCTCTGAACTATTGAGAAGCTGACCAGCATTTATGAGCAGCTCTGGTGATAGCCCTGGTGTCCCTCTAGAAGACTTGTTCATCCTCACTGCACTTGAATTCTGTTCTCCTTCCTCTTCCTCACTCTGTGTTGTACGGATGGGGGGAAAAAACCACCACCCAAATCTTCCTCTACTAATTCAGGCTCCTTGTTGTTGTTTCTGTCTTCATATTATCCTTACTAAATCTTAAATATATATATCTGCTTTGATTCAGCATCTGGAAAACCTCTTGCTTTGTTTCTTATTTTTAAAACTGCAGTTTTTCTTCCACATTCCAGCCTCACAACTGGCAAACAGAAAGATTTCCTTTTTCCAGGGCAGTCCAGGCTGCTGTGGCATTTTTCATAAAGCTATAGGGGAGACGCAGTTTCTTGTGTGAGTGTGAGGTCTGGAGTTGGTGAGGATTCAAGGAGGTGCCTCTGCTGGAAGCTGGAGATGAGGGAGGTTGACCCCAAAGCTGGACTTGCCAGAGTACAGGATGCATGTATTTTTGAGGTGGAAAAGGGACTAAGGAGTGGTTAGTGTGTCCTGTTACTGCGGAGGGAAGTATGGGACCAGAGAGTGGAGGCAACCCAAAAGCTGGAGAGATGTATGTGTTGCCAGAAGGTCACCTGGTTTAGAGCATCTGAGAGTACCTCATCTGCAAAAGGCTCTCGGTGAATGCAGAAATGACTGTGTGTACTTAAGCATGTTCAGCCTTAAAAATGCTTCATTTTCTCCGTTTGAATGCCTGCCTTCAGTCACCACTAACCTGGGTTAAGACCCAAAGCACCTTGTGATTCTTGAGGTGCTTTAGACTTCTTTTATACTTGTGTCTGGAGAGGGTGATTGTAAGAGAGCTCCCTGTACACGAGGTAATAGGATTGTCTCTTCCACTTGTCTCTTCCAACCAGAACTGGGACCTGGGGAAAGCCATCAGGTGTGGAGATCAAAATCAGATCATCAGGTTTGCTTTGTGGGTGCCTCTTTCAATAAGTGAGAGCAGGTCCTCCATCCTTTTGTAGACAAAATGAAGTGTTTAGCAGAATTTTATATTTTATTAAGGCAATTTTTATTAACTGATAAAGAAATAAATATAGACGTTTTATTTAGCAGGCTGAGAATTTAGAACAAGAAGTTAAATTTCAGATATTTTACAAGTATCTTACAAACCCAGATTTATATAAATATTCTTTTCTGAGCAATGTTATTTGTTGATCTTCCTTGTCAAAGGGAAGACTTAGAGCCTCTTGCGCCCCCAACTGACCCATACAAAGATTGTTTTGTGTTTAATAGTAAAGCCAATGTTTGTTTTAATTTTACGAATGTCTTTGTTTGACATTTCTAGAGATGGGAGAGGGGTCACTGTGCTGGTTTGAACTGGAATTGAGTATGGGGTGGGGATGCTGTTTGAGTGGTAGTGAGCTCCTTGATGCTCACTGGGGCTCCAAGTGACATCTGGAATGCACAAGTCAGTTGTTTGTTGCAACTGCATTCAATTAGGTGATTTTTTTAATGGAAAATAAGGTGAATATTGGCCAAAACATGGCTGTTTGTAGTGAAGGGGGTGGTTTGTTTATTTCTCTGCATATCCTCCCCTTCTTAGTAGATTCCTCAGACTGAAGTTACTGTCTTAATGTTCAGATGAGATGACAGAAATATATGGAGAAAACTATATCTAGTTTTCTAGATGACTAGAAAAAGTCATTGTGTGATGTGCCTGGAGCAGGAGGTTAGAGCCACTTTAGGAACCACCATGAACTGCACCATTAAATCACTGGGAAGATTGCATTAGTATTAATGGATTTCATGCATTCTTAATTTAGGACAGTGCACAGTTGTTTCCTGTAAAATGCACTGAGAACAGAGTTAGTTTAACAGAAAGGGCTCTAACTCTCCCCAAGAGATTTATCAGTCTGGCACTGATGTTTCCTGCTACAAACAGCCCATATCATATTCTTTTACCTTTCATTTTGCTTTAAAGCCATGTTTATTTTCCTACACCAAACCTGTCGCCTTTTCTGAAATGATCCTCTTTAGTGGAGAAGGCCACCTATTTATTGTCAAATCTTCAACAGGCTCTTGGAAATCAAGAATTCAGCTTTGGATTTTCTGTAAAAAAATTAATATTAAAAAAGAAAATGTGTCTCAAATCTCTTGTCTTCAGGCAAACAGAAGACTTACCCTTCTCTGTTTGAACTTGAAAGCAGTGGGCAAGTCATAACATAGGAATCTCCATGTGCTCTTGGTGAGTTCATGCAGATTTCCCCTGCCTTGGTGCTTCTCTTCTGGGGGAACACTGAGATCTGGTGTCCACCTTTGCTTTATTGCACCTCTCAACTAGGGAAGTTTGACTTTCTGGTGGCTAAAAGATACATTAAAACACACGGTTGTTTTAGGAAATGTACCTGTACTGCTCTTCTGACCTGTGGTGGGTAAGAATCACTCCAGTGTATTTGTGGTTTTGTTTAATAGTTGCCTGTAGAAAGTATCTCCAGAGATCATTTCTGAGGAATAACCCTGTCCACCAGTACACGTTGGTACTGGTGGAGAGCAGCTCTGAGGAAAAAGACTCGGGAATCCTGGTGGACAACATGATGACTGTGAGCCAACAATGTGCTCTTGTGGCCAAGAAGGCCAATGGCATCCTGGGGAGCATCAGGAAGAGCGTGTCCAGCAGGTGGAGGGAGGTCATCCTGCCCCTCTGCTCTGCCCTGGTGGGGTCCTGTCTGGAGCACTGAGTCCAGTTCTGGGCTTCCCAGTTCAAGGACAGGGAACTGATGGAGAGGGTACATCAGAGGGCTACAAAGATGATTAAGGGCCTGGAGAATCTCTCTGATGAGAAAAGGCTGAGGGACTGTCAGGAGGATGGGGCCAGTCTTTTTTCAGTGGTGTCCAGGGGCAGGACTAAAGGAAAGGGCCACAAACTGGAACAGAGGCAGTTCCATCTAAACAGGAGGAGGAACTTCTTTCCTGTGAGAGTGGCAGAGCCCTGGCAGAGGCTGCCCAGAGAGGTGGTGGAGTCTCCTCCTCTGGAGACATTCAAACCCCCCTGGACACGTTCCTGTGGGACCTGCTCTGGGTGACCCTGCTCTGGCAGGAAGTTGGAGGAGATGATCTCCAGACTCTGTGATCAAGCTGTAGACTTTAAGTTTAGTGGTCGTTGACTCCTATGGTGCAGATGTAGGTTAGATGATGTGTGAGGCACTTCCATATCAATTATCCATGATCTTGAACCCACGTTAGGAGTAGTTCAGGCCATAAGGTGGAAGAAAGTTCGACTTAAACCACCTGAGTTGTGAAGGCGAAATTTGTTGCTCTGCAAAACGTTAAGAAAATGAAGCCCACAATCAACAATGAGAATATTCCATTTTAGAATCAGCTGCAGGTTCTGCAGACATTGTTAGCATTTATGGGTCGGGTAATATCTTGGTGCAGTGTTCACCCAGCTAACGTCAACTCTTCTGCCCAAATTCCTTTCCTGCTTTAGCATTTAATGGAGCTGGAAGTCTTAGGGAATACAGCTTTGGGTTTCAGGGGCAGTGTGGAGAAAGCAAAAATTATTAAGACGGCGATTACTTTTGTGAGTAACTGAACGAGTTAGGAAGTTACCTTCAAGAAACAGAATGCTTTTGTTCTTGCGCTTCCTAAATTTGAGCCTTTGAAGGGTTTGTTTCATTAAGTATCTGAGAACCGGGCCGTGTTTGCAACATCCATTTAGCAGATGTCCAGAAGCCTTTAACTGTGACAGCTGAAAATTAGACAAGCATTCACCAACACCAGATGCATACAAATCAGCTACGCGCCAACTGTATTTTCACAAAGAATTTAAATAAAATTCATTAATGCGAGAGCTGTGTATACACTGTGCATTTGGTTTCCTTTCGGTGGTGATCTGTCCTATACTTGAAATGGGTTTGGCTTTCTCCTGCAGAATATTCATTTCAATAGTGTTAGACCCCTTCTAAATGGGGTTACTGAATCACCCTTGATGTGTAGATTATGTCATTACAATGTTGATTATACTGCTAATTAATGTGTTCATTGATGTATGCAATTGCTTTGTATTAAAATTGCCTTTTTCCATTTCTGCATCTCTTTAACTGTCGAGATCTTCATCTTCTGTGGCCTTCTGAGCTGCTGCCAGGGTAATCTCCTGCCTTAACTGGAAAAGAGTGTTGCCCAGGAGCCCCCGGTCTTCAGCCCGTGGGGGGAGATCCCTCTCCGTGTGGGTGTTGGACCTAAGCTATTGAGTGGTACAGCATGAGCTGAGTCCTGGATTTTAATTTTATATTTTCTAGGAAGGGTATAAGCCATCAATGAACCAGCAGTCTCGGAGACTTAGCTGTACAGAGCATCTGTTTGTCCCCCCTTTAGCTGGCAGTCTTCTGGCCAGTTCTGTCTCCATGAGTGTCCCCAGTGGGCACATCATCCCGGGGGGTCCCTTCCTCTGTCTGAAAGGCAGAGACATCTCTCGAATGGATGCTGTTTGTCAGTTTGCAGTGCAGCCTGTGGAGCCTTCCTGTTGATTGTTACTGTCTCTGGCGAGGGAAGAGTGCAGAAGAGGTCATAAAATATTTTTCTGCTCTTATGTAAACTGAGAGATCCTTTCTTCCACAAAACCTGTTCCGTTTCTGTGCCTCTCAGTGCCTGGAACACGTGCCTTCAGGTCACTGCCCGAGAGAGTAACACTTTGCATAATTATGTGCTGCTTTTAAAGCAGTCTCTGACTTAAAAAGCCCAGGCTTGGTGCTCAGGTTGACGTGAAGGCTGGCAGGTGTGGTAACCTAGAAAATACTATGTGGCAGTAGTGCTGTGCTGAAGGAAATGCTCCGATGTGTAGTTGAAAGCACACGCTTTTCCAGTTAAATTCTAATTGTGGGTAGATAATTTGCCGTGGGGAGCTCAGGCGTGTGACACGGGGCAAGTTCTGGTAATTGCCCGTTTCGGCTGAACTTCTCAGAGTCCTGGTGCAGATGAGCCTGGATTGATGTTAAAAGGGAAACTTGAGATTGTTCAAATCCAGCCACAAAAAGTTCATTCCCAGTTTGGGATGGTGCTGGTTGGAGCTGAAGCTCTGTCACTTCATAGCGCTGCCCAGGGGTAAAAGCACTAAATAAAACAGGGTCTGGAGTGAGCACCAAGTCATCTTTCCACCTTCTAAAGAAATCGATTTACACACTCTGCCGAGGCAGGTTTACCAAATTTATTGCTGCAGTTCATATAATTTTGGATTGTGATATTTTTTTTAATCTGTATCTAATTCTATTGGGCTGTTTCTAAGGCTTTTAACACACCTGCAGTAGGACTTTCTCAGTGGAAGTTCTAAGCAAAGCTCTTCTCTTTCCCACCCCACCTTTCTGTCCCCAAATCCTCTGTTTCTTCCATGTATTGGAAAAATATTTTAAAGTATACTGTCCACATGTTGCCCGGTATCTTGATTAATAAATGGAATGCTTTCTGTAGTAGAAACAAGGATTGATACTGGTATTAAAATACAGCATTATATTGTCTTCCAGGTATCTTAAAGTCAACAAGTTTGTATAGAACAGTCTTGTTGAGAAGTACATCCCTTTCTTTAAACAGAAGCAAATGGCAGATGTTTGTATATTTTTATATAAACGTTTCCATACATTGGTTTCTTCTATTCTAAAACCTTACTGTTGTTTTAAATACGCTTATTTTAAGGGTGGGTGAAGAAATGTGGTCAGTCTTCATTATCAGTATCATTCACTGGAGGAGAAGGGGGTGTCAATGTCATATTTTTATTTATGTCTGTACTTCTTAAGGTTCACCATAATATTTACCTCCATAGATACTCGCTACTTGTCTTGTTAAGGAGCTCCAAGTTCAATGTGTCCACGTTCGTGCTTTTACAACTTAAATTTTATCAGGCTGTATAAAAGAAGGGATGGGTGGAAATTGTCTCCTGCAGGACTATTGAATTTTAGGTGCTTTTAGTGGAATCAGACTAAGATTTACACTCAGACTTGCACGTCCCAAGGGGACTGTCACTGTATGGATATGGTGTTATTTCCATTTCCAGCATTTTTATTGTGCTTCCTCAGGTCAATCCTACTTAGGGCAATCTGAAGAATTAGTAATTTAATACCCCAAACCACACTGTACTATTTTAGGGTTCAATTTTGGAGTGTTCTTATCTGGAATAATTGTGGGCTGCCACTAAAAGGTTGCCGTGTATTGAAATGTGCTTCGGGAAGGTATTTTCATGGCAAAGCACAATAGTTGATGTGTGAGAGGAAATTGAAGTGGATTCTTCCCCTGCTGACAGTTGACAGCATTCTGGCAAGTTGACAGTTAATGGGACAAATGTATTATTAGTTTCCTCATTAATAATAGAAATCTGGAATCTGCATCCTGCCTTTCTTCCCATATGTGCTTCTGCGGAATCGCTCGAAAATGGAACAAAATGTCAAATTTCAGGCAGGCGAGTTTATCTGATCTAACTTAATCACATTTTAATGAAAAACGTCGCAGGAGGACATTGTGTAAGAATCTTCAAAGTCTGACAGTTGCTGAATTTAGACTTGGTTTAATATTTAAGGACTAAGACTTTGGGTTGCATCTTTGAAGCTCGACTTCATAAAACTAAGTCACCAGTAAATTAGCAGATAGGGAGAAAAAAAATGAAGTCTTTGGTTTTTTTCTGGGAGCTGCATTTGTGGAGCTGGGCAATACCAGGCACTGCTGAGGATGTGTTTGTGAAAGGTGAAGAGACAGGGGGCACAACAGCTTCTGAGCTGAGAGGGGGCTTGGGAGTAAAATTGCTTATAAAATGAGAAACTCGCGCTTTCCGTGGCTGATGGACAAGACAAACCTGGGTAGAAGCTGTAGGGACTGAGGTGAGGTGGGTGGTGGGACTGGTTCAGGCCAAGGAAGCTGTAATGGCTGGAGAAGCTGTGGCTGCCCCATCCCTGGAGGGGTTCAAGGCCAGGCTGGATGGGGCTTGGAGCAACCTGCTCTGGTGGGAGGTGTCCCTGCCCAGGGCAGGGGGTTGGAACTAGATGATCTTTAAGGTCCCTTCCAACTCAAACCATTCTATGATTCTATGAAATACATTTAAAACTAAGAGATAATAGACTATACCTCTCGCTGGCTCAGTAGAGGCTGATCATTTTTGATGAACAGCACATGGGGATGAAGAAAAATGAAGAAAATTAAACTTGTAATTTAGATACAAGTAGAGATACTCCTCATTCCTCACACCAGAATGCCTCTCCCTCCTTCCTCATTTATCTGCTCTTCTCTCTTGCTATCACTGTTTAATTGGTATCATCTTTCTATCCTATCTGTTGGTCTTGGATATTTTGAATTCTTTCTCTGCTTCAGCCATTATTAAACCCCTACGCTTCAATCTCCTGTGAAGTTTATGGGAACAGACCTCACGGATAATGGGAGAGGAAGCAGCTCCTGTGACTCTGGTTGCACGTGCCCGAGCATATGTTCAGCTACGTGAGGATTTTTCAGGCTTGCTTTTAAGGCAGTTGGGCAATAGCCCAATGTCTGTGTTGAGCTAATTTAACCTGTTTGTATCTTCCTCCTTCTCCTGTTTTGAGCTGTGCTGGCTGTCAGTACTCTGAGTAATGGTAAACAAGAATATCCTAATCCAAAGTAGACTCTTTTTTTTTTTTTGTGCACATTGGGATACAAGACTGTACATATATTACTTTGTAAAAGATAAATTATTAAATTTGGAGTGGAGCTCCCAGGCTGCTCTGTGCAAATGTATATTGAGGTACCAAACCTTCCCAGTTGTAGATGACTATTTGTTTTTCTTTTGTGTTTTGTCTGCTTTTACTTGTGCATTGCACTTGGACTTGGAGTTTCTCAGAAGTTCTTTGATTTATTTATTTTTTTCGGAAAGCAGTCCTTCCCCTGAAATGGTGCCTTTGCCTTAGGTACGAGCGGGGCTGTTCCCATTTACTCACCTCCTCCTGTAGGAAGTTCCTGCAAAAGCAATCTCTGCACCACACAGCCCTTCTCCCCAGCCTTAGTCTTCGCTCATTCCTAGGATTGGAAATACTGATTGCAATCAATATTTAGGTGGGTTAAGGTGGGTCCTTGTGGGTCAAGGTCAAGGTGGGGTGTTTGGGGCACGGTCGGGGTAGGTGAGATCTCGTACCCACCACTCTCAGAGTAACGTCCCTGATGAGGAGGAGTCACTTCACAAATCCTGACTGAGGGGGAAGCATTCACTGAAACTTCCTTGTGAGTTATTTTGGAAAGAGGTAAATAGATGCACCGGCAACTAGAAGACCGAGGTGTCTAAAGTCTTAGTAGAAAAAGACAGTGTATTTTAGGCTGTTGAAAATTATTGAGATGCAATATATGGCGTGTCTTTTAACAACATATTAAAGAGTCCAGTGGCAGGGAAAGCTTTTTAAACCATAATCTGATAGTGCTTTTATAGAATGTTATGGTTTTTTCCATTTTATTGCTTTATTCTTTACTAAATGGGGTTTTTCATTTCTTTTTTTTAAGTTCTAAGTCTCATGACTGACATCAGTTGGGGATTTTTTCAACAGGGCAGAGGCACATTTAATTATATCTGACTGTCACTGAATCATGTCCCTGAAACACTCGGCTCATTCTTTTTTAAGTAACCAATTATAATTAAACTAGTTTTGACTTGGGTGACTGCAAAGCTAATGTATTCAGAAAGGACTAAAAGCTTTATTATGGATAGATTACACATAGAATTCTTTTTTTTACCTGAGTAAAAATAAGAATTTCTTTTATATGCTGCTGTATACTAAAATCCTATTATGAATTATAAAATGATTAGTAACTGCAACTTTCCCAGGATATATTACCAAGCACAATTTACAGTAGTGAACATGTAAGTAATGACAAAACTTTAAGGCAATAAAATTTGCTTGGTAATAGTACCACATATGGTATATATGTAAAATCTGTTAATATAAAGGAATTATTTTCTAAGAGAATAATGTCTCTCAAGGTCTTTTCCTAAGATATATTTTCTTTCTTTCACCCTTTGATCCTCTGAGGTGTATCATATTGAGAGAAGGTTCAATTAAACACTTGGCTTTGGCTATTCAACATGCTGACCTTTAAGTGGGGAGGTGTTATCGTTCATCTGAAAGCTGTGGATGGAGAGGAGGAGTCCTTCCTGCTTTTGTTTCCAAGGAATTATCCAAAGTGAAGTATTAAACTTTCATTATCTTGATGCTGATACCAAACAGCAGAGCTCTGTTGAATGAGCTGTTCCAGCTAATCCTACGTTGTTCATTGTCACTACATCTTAATACAGCTTTAGTGGATAAGTTCTATGGGGGTTTTTTTCTTAGTTGACGGTGAACAGATGTCAGATTGTGTGAATTACTGTCTTCATTCAAAAATTTCTTTGGCTGATTTCATACCTTCCACAACAGGTTTTCTCTCTCCTAATTCAGAGGGGGTTTTTTATCATGATGTATTTGTTGCGCATCTTTATTCTAGAACTTTGAGTATATCTGTGAAGAAAGTGTTGGGAAAGAGGCGGAGTCCAAAGATGTAGTGATGAAAGGGACAGGGAATGAAGAGCTGGGAATACTGTCATGTATTGCTATGAATTGGGGCTTTTTGGCTCCCTCCACCCCTGAGACCTGCCCTGGGTCCTCAGCTTGTAGGCAGTTTTGCTTGTGCTGGGCAACAGTTCTTGTCTGGTTATTCCTCCCCTGTCAACTGGAGAAGGAAGCCTTTAACAACTCTGCCAATACACCAATACAAGCTCCTTCAGGATTTAGTTCAGGCTTTGTGAGAGAGACTCAGGTTTTTGACAGTATTTTTGAAAAGGAGCTTGTTTAATAGGCATTTCTTTGGGATACATACCAATTAGTGTAGTGTACTTCTACTTTATAATATACCAAATGTGTTCTTTTTAGAACTTTTTTAGAGCACTTTTTATCACATGGGTGTAGCTGAAATGACTGGAGATTAGCTAGCCAAAGGTGGAATTTGGGAAGTTTACAGATTCTTAACTCGACTTGTACAACATTTGTCCTTATTTGCAGAGGCCACAATTGCACTGTTTGCGTTTCCAAAGTTTGTTGAAAATGTAACAAATGCATAGTGTCGTGGCGTATGGAAGCTGAGAGTAATATGGGAAAATGTTCCTTAAATTAGTAACGAAGGGAGGCAACGTGCCGTCGCTCTGGAAGAAATTTCTTCCTCTGGTCAAACAGGAATTTGTGCTACTAAACATCTGTGGCAGCTACACCCAAGCTCCGTGTAAAGAGAAAATTGAAAGTGCACAGTTAACATCAAAGGAACAGGAAATTACACAGTAAAAGCCACTGTGCTGTTTTATTTTTTTGTCCTGTGGACACATGCATTGAGATGCTGCCTTTCTTTTTTTTAATATGAGGGGGTTTTGGTGGAATATACATCTTTTCTTTATACTCTTCTTCTCTCTTTCCCTCATTGTTACTTTTATTCATAAGAGCTCGTGTGGGAGAACTCTGACAAGGCCAATTTGCCTTTTCTGGCCTAGTGACTGTGTGTGTTTCCATATTGGTGACAGATATTCCTGAAATATTCCAGAATTCTGAGAACATCTCAGACACATGCCATCTCATTCCTGCAAACATCAAAAATAACATCCTTGTGCATATGGAACTTATGTGGGAAGAGTTTTCTGCATATTGTAAAGAGTTTGGCTGTTTGTCAGGTCAAATGCAGTTGTGAAATCTTAAGTGTTTTGATTTTTATTTCTTTCCAGGCCAGAAGCAAACTTTGGATGAAGTGACCTCCGTGCGTTGCCGCCATGAGCAGAAGCAAACGTGACAACAACTTCTACAGCGTTGAGATCGGAGACTCGACTTTCACCGTCTTGAAACGGTATCAAAACTTAAAGCCCATAGGATCAGGAGCACAAGGGATAGTATGGTAAGGTTCCTTTAAAATGTGCATGTACTTTTAGGTTCCCTTAATGGAATTTTTGGAGTCCTTTAATTGTTGTTTGCTGCTGAGGAGTGTGGAGAACGAGATTTTATGTGCAAAGCGACAATTGTTGGTGGTTTTTTTCCCAGCAAGGGCCATTGCTGCTGGGTTTTGTCCCGTGTCCTTTCCTGCTTCCCAACCGATGTCCTCCTGGGCAAATGCACCCAGCTGTGCCGAGTCCCATCCGTTAATTGGGAAAAAGAAACCAAACTAATCCTAAGCCACACTGCTCACAGTGAAACAAACCCCAGAAATATCTACGGAATACTCGCTGCTTGTAAATGCTTTTACTTCTTGAAAGGGTTTGTCAGGGGCCTCTTTCCCTTAGTTTCCCATCATCTAAGTAGTCCCTGACACTGGCTAGTGAGCCTTTGTGATGCTGACTGTCACTGTAATGCTTAGATACCTGGTGCAGTTTAGGAAAATAGGACCTGACAGGATAATTCTTTGAATAAAAAATCTGCTGTGTGGACTGAAGAGTGTCCAACTGATTTCAGATCGGTGACAACGAGCTGCTTGGAGGCACTGCTTCCTCTGAGGTGACACTGCCACACAGATAAATGTTGCCTTCAGCTTCTTGCTGGTTTTTTGAACGTTCAGGAGGAAGATGTAGATAACCCAATAGCTTGCAGATATTCCAATTTATTGTAACTCTTAAGATGCCAACCAGGAACATAAAAATACAGAAGAAAGACCAAGGAAGAAAAAGACAGGGAAAGCATAATCTTCTCAAATGCTTTTCCCTGTATCCTCTTTACTGCATTGATCTTGTCTTGATCAGTGTCTAGAGAATGTGTGGAATGAGTAGACATATGACAATCTTGCATTGGTCTGCAAACCAAATGTTATTCTTCCTTTTTCCCAAGTAAAAGCCAGTGACGTCAAGATGTCAAAGCTTTCCTAACATTTTTTTTGTGTTTTGTCTTGACATTGGTGCTGTCATTGTCATGAGGGTATTAAGCAACTGCATAAGTGAAAGCACAGGACCTTTATATAACCTACTTTCCTCTCTTTTTCTCCCTCCCTCCCTGTGCGAGGATTTTACATAAAATTGATGTGCTTTTTATGTTTGAAGTGTTTTGGATCTTTTTTAGACAGTCTGTTCTTGAGTGGCAAGAACTCAGTATCTTCAGTAAGATATTTTAGGAAGCAGAGATCCTGCGTTCGTTTGTGGAGATTGTTGTGTGTCAGTGCTATGAAGCTGGGAAATCTTTCTAAATTTTGTATAGCATTCAAGAGCACTTTGGTATTACAATCCCTAAAGCTGAATAATACTGGAAATTTGGTTTATCTGCAGGCGTGATACAAAATACCTGAAAAAAAAAATAGCTGATGTTATTTTTAATTACAGTGCAGCTTACGACGCCATCCTGGAGCGAAACGTTGCGATCAAGAAGTTAAGCCGACCGTTTCAGAACCAGACCCACGCCAAGAGAGCCTACAGAGAGCTTGTCCTCATGAAGTGTGTTAATCACAAAAATGTGAGTGTGTTACATGTTAAAGGCTTAACCTGAAGGTTATTCCTTGTAAAGAGGGTGCCATCCTCTGTAAGAGATTTTCATTGCGTGGTTGTGTCTCTGTGGTAAGTAGAGAGGGCTCTTTCAGAAGAGCTGTTACTGCCTGGTTTTAGTACCTGCCCAATCTTTAAATATCCCCTCAACTCAGGCAGGGAGTGAGTGTTACATTACTGCACTCCACAGGCAGCTGGCAAATAAAAATACCATGAGTGATAAGTGCATCCTTGTTTCTGTTGCTGCTCTTAGAGAAATAGGAGAAAAAAGGCTGTAGCTCTTTTAGCTATTTAGGGAAATGATGCATTTTTTCTAAGACAGAGATGGTTTATATGTGGGTTCTTGGAAGGAAGTTTTACCTAATAGTATCATCTGTACAGTCATAAACTTTTCAGACCTCACTGACTCTTCGTGAGTAGTAGCTAGACCTGTTTCTGCACATCCCATGCGTTCTTAGCAACTGGGAAATGTCCTGAAGCAACTCCAAGAATGTGTCTTTCTCTTTGGCTGGAGTTACTGGTTCCCCTCTGTCAGCAGCACAGTGGTATCTCTTAAGTAGCCATTGTCAGTTTTTTATTTTATTTTTCCTCAGATGAAATAAAACTCCAACCAGATCGCTCCACATTGAAAGTAGGAAGACCGACCAACTTCCTTAGGTTTTAAGCTTTGTACATCATCTTGTTAATGCACACAGAGCGTCTTTAGATGATGTGATTTGTGGAGGAAAGATCTTCCTCCTAAAGTCATTAGCATCTAAATTATTAGTGTGTTGGGTCTGGTCAAGCCACTGAGCATCCTGAGCTTCAGTGTGTACTGGGAGGTTCATATCCAAATACTGGGTATCAGTTGTGAAATGTTGTCTGTGCAGCTTTGCTATTGCTGTGGTGGATTTGGTGCAGTTAATGCTTCCTCTCCTCCTTCCTACAGATAATTGGCCTCCTGAATGTGTTCACACCACAAAAATCCCTGGAAGAATTTCAAGACGTGTAAGTCTGATTTGAACTGAGAATTAATTTAAAAAATATTCACACAGAAAGATGAAGAAGGGAAAGGATACAATAAAATAACAGCATTATCTGATTATTATTATGGGTTTTTTTTCTTCATAAGCTATATAGTGATGGAGCTCATGGATGCAAATCTCTGCCAAGTGATTCAGATGGAGCTAGACCATGAACGAATGTCCTATCTTCTTTATCAAATGCTGTGTGGTATCAAACATCTCCATTCAGCTGGAATTATACACAGGGTAAGTGAACTTTAACTGTGTATATTTGGCATTGCACCTGGTTTTGCCTTGAGTAATTAATTCAGAAGTAGGAGCACAAAGGGTGATCCGTAGCAGTCCCACAGGCAGACAGAGAAAACTGTTAAGAAATCCTCACACCTTTTTCCACTGTAATTGTGGAATTAACCTTTTGAATGATGTGATAATAATCTTCACAGAGCAAATAAAGATTTTTGCAGTGAGTTACATTACCTCCTCTAATTCTGTATAATGTTTATTTTAGTAGTCATGGCAGGAAGGAATATCTGAAAGCATCTCTGCCTTTACTGTTTTGGTGACCAAACCTGAAATCCCATCTTTTGAAAGAACTGCCTGTTTGATTTCTGCTCTTTTACTAGCAGAGTCATGAATAAATCGCTGCAGTCTCCAGATAAACAGCTGATGATAACCATCTGTGTGTGGAACTTTCATACCCCTGCGTGTCACAAAGCATTCACTCAGCCTGTCCACAGGCAAAGCTGGTTATTGCTTTTTTTTTTATTGTGTGTTGCAATCCAGTCAAGAAATTCTGAATTTAAGGTTTCCTGTTCAAGGCTGGTAAACATGTTGTCATTTGTAGTCCCGTAAAGTGGCATCAAACTACTGAGCCTGGAGAAGTAAATGTAAATGTTCTTATATTTATATAAAAGAAGTAACTGCTCAGGTGGTTGTTGGGCAGGAGTAAAGGCAGATTTGGGGATAGAATTCCTGCCTCTAAATACAGGTGAAGTCTGAAATGCTTCATGTTGTGCAGTTAGATGAAGTTTTGGGATAACCTATTCCACAGAGACTACAGCTACCATTGCTATGTAGATAGCAACATAGAGATGCACGAGTGCTTTTGAGGGACACGGGCAGATAGATTTCCCTTGCATGTCTTCATGGCCGATTTTTGGCTGAGCTGCTTCTCAGGCTTTGTTGGGAGATTAAATATGTTCAGGCAAAACATTTGCATTATTTACCTGCCGTGTGCCTGATGCCTGGGTACTTCAAGGCATCAAAATCCTGTTTCTCTGTGGAACAAGTCAAACAAAAGCTCAGGAGACAAGGAAGGTGTGCTGGAAAAGGGACATATTTCATACAGACCATGTGGCTCTTTGTATCGTTCATCTGGGCTTTCAGCACCACCCTCATTAATGTCTAAGGCTAATTACTTTGTGGAAACTAGTTATTCCTTAAACATAGTCCAGACCACTGTGGCTGCCCGTGGAGCTACCTGGCGATGAATCCAGTGTGCTTTGTCAGTGTCCTCTAAGGCCTTAAGCTTTTTTTGGTGTTGGTAGTTCTGCGTGGATTTTAACCAGGATCTTGCTCACCCTTTGAGGAGCTTTTGAGTCCTTGTTTATTTAAAACATCAGAGGGATTGGTTCTGCATGAATTTTGATGCTGTGAGTCGCCTCTTGCCTCCATCATTTCGAAGGATTCCAAATGACAGCATGTTCCTGGGCTTCATGACAACTACATGGTGCTCAGAAATTAAGGATGGACAGTGCTTTTGCTTTTTGTCCTCTTTGTGATTTTTCTTTTGCAAAAGGAAGCTCTCTTTAACGTTTTAAGTGTTAATCCTGCAGCTTTGGGGAGGATTAATATAGTTAATACTACAAGCATTCACCTAGGATTCTGCAATCAGCATCTGCCAAATAATTAGAAGTGTGCAAAAATGAAGCTAATAATAAACAGGATTGTAGCAGAATCTGAAACATGCATATTAAATAGCTGGCATGCCTTATAATACTCAAATTTATTGGTGGCATTTGAGACTTTTTTAAGCCAAAGTTGTCTGCAGAGTCTTTGTGTGTGTGATTTGGAAGCGCATGTGTGAATATCTGAGTATGCAAGACTTCTAATTACCCATTCAAATTCTATTGTTCTGGAACTCTTTTTTTGGGGGTGGTTTCCTCTCCCTTTAATGTGTCTTCCTCAGCTTTCTGATGAGTTTTCCAAAAGCTGTACAAGTGGAACCTACATATAACTTGCAGATAGCCACTTCTAAGTCTTTATGAAACGGAGGAAGATGGGGCTGCTTCTCAAACGCTGCCACGTCTTGGGTTTTTTCCTCTCATTAATCTCATCAGAGAATAGGCAGAAAGTTTCTGAGCTTTATCTACGTCAGCCTGTGCGCTGTGATTGATTTTATGATGGCAAAGGTGCTCTGTGGTATTTGCTCTGTGACATTCAGGGGTGTTAAGATCCTCCTGAAAGAATTGTAGAACGACCGCCGATGCCTGGGTACGGTCCGGATATAGTGGTGGTGCAAAGCCACTACTGTCAGCACGGTTTTGGGGTTCATCTGGAGAGAATACAGTAATCAAATTTCTAACTAAGATGCTCTGAGGCTGTATCAGGGCATTCTCCACTCCAATTTAATGTTGATGGTAATTTCTGGCAGTTCTTATGGTGGCCCTTTTGGATTTGGTCGCTGAAATTGGTATAAAAGCAAATCCTAAATGGGAAACGAAATCTGTGTGAAAATAGGGATTTCCTTCCTGTTCAGAGAAACATCTGCAGTGGTTCAAAGGAGGTAATGCAGCCTCAACTGGCAAAGAAACCTTTTACTTTTTCCATTGGTGTTATAATTTTAAGAGTTCTTGTATTGAGGTGATTACTGCATCAAATGGTTTCGGCCATTGTCCTGTTACTTGTGTTTTGCATCGTAGTAATAACTTGTTCCAGGGAGCAGTTTCTAGCCCTTTCCTGAGAGCTAACATTTCTTACTAACCTTGATTTATTTCGGACGTTGCTAACGTACCTCGTAACGCTGGTTGTTGTATTTTCCTTCTTTAATTTGCTATATAAATCTACAAGCACAGTAAGGGAATTAATTCTGGTGTCTGCCGAATGCACATGAATTAATGCAGGGGGAGAAGAAACTGCAGTTACAGCAGTGACCTAGTTGTAAATGTGGGGTTTAATGTTGGCACTATTATCTTGTAAAAATGTGAACCACGGAGTGCTTTGCGCTTGTCTTAGCGGTCATATATGATGTTTCTTTTTAAAGGATTTAAAGCCCAGTAATATAGTAGTAAAGTCAGACTGCACTTTGAAGATTCTTGACTTTGGACTGGCCAGAACTGCAGGAACTAGTTTTATGATGACGCCTTATGTAGTGACTCGTTACTACAGAGCACCAGAGGTCATCCTAGGGATGGGATACAAAGAAAACGGTCAGCAAATATAGTCTTTCTTTGGCATAGCTTTATTATTTTTTTTTTTGTTTGGCGCACCACATTTTACATGTTAATGTATTTTATTATTTTTTTTTTCAAGATGTAGAAATTTTATAAATTAGCCTTGTGACCAAAATGCAGATTCTGGATACACCAATTCGTTTATTCAGCTCAACTCATTAGAAATGTTTGCATTTAATAGCAGAAGAAATTGAGGGCCTTGTTTATTTAAAAAAATTAAATAACTTGCTTGGTAGATTAAGTTTCAACCTGGAAGAACGGGAAATATATTTTCTTAACACATGGTCTGTACCTTGATACACCTTCACCTGACTTTATTCTTGATGAGCATGTAGATTGTAATTAATCAGTAAATACGTGTCCTAAATTTAAAGTATAAATAACTATATTCAATATAAGCCTTTCAGGATGTAGGGAACTTAAAGGCTACTGAGGAACAAACAAGCTAGAACTACCTACTGTGTCATTACTTTTTATTAACACCAGCCTGCTTTATACCTGTCACACGAAGTTCTTAATTAATGTTGCTGAAGAAAAAGTCAATAATATACGTGAGAGAAGAGTGCAGAGAGTATTGTCATGAAGCATCATGAATTCTTTGAGGTCCATGATGAATTCCAAGGAAATTGGTTTACATTGTCCCTCTGCTTGTGTACATTTCCCTCCTCCATACTCGCTCTGTGACCCTCCTCAATCTCTTCTACAAGAAAATGCTACAGAAAATTCCCCACAACCCCCTGAAAGGAGGGTGTAGCCGGGGGGGTTCGGTTTCTTCTCCCAAGGAACAGGCCATGGGACAAGAGGAAACGGCCTCAAGTTGTGCCAGGGGAGGGTCAGATTGGATATTAGGAAAAAATTTTACACTGAAAAGGTTATTAAGCCTTGGAATGGGCTGCCCAGGGAAGTGGTGGAGTCACCATCCCTGGAGGGATTTAAAAGACGGGTAGATCTGGTGCTTAGAGACATGGTTTAGTGGTGGGTTTTGTCAGTGTTGGGTTGATGGTTGGGATGGATGATCTGAAAGGGCCCTTCACACAGGATCAAGAACATTGCATCTTCTGAATGAAACAGGTGGGATCCTTTAGGAAACCAAAGGAATGTGTCGTTCCCTCAATTCCATTGTAGCAGCCCCAGTTCTGCTGCCGTTTCATGGGTCACTGTCCCTGTGGTGGGCTCAGATCACCTGGTGGTCCCACCTTGGGCGGGCACAGGGTGCAGTGGCCACCCTTCACTGAAGAGATTTAAAACACCCTATTGATTAGTCCTTCAGGAAGGCCCAGCAGATCCATCATGCTGGAGGCTTTGTTAGCCATCTCCTGGCCATGTGAGGGATGGCTCCCTGCATCACCGACCCCACAAGGGCTGCTCTGCTCCTCAGGATTCTTCATACTCTGCAAACTCCCCCGGGGACGGCATCCCCTTACGGCAAGTGATTTCAGGCTGAGGGTAAAGGAGAGATGCTGTGTGCAGAATGAAATGATTTTGTTGTCCTTTATTTTTATAAATAGGACAAGAGAAGCCTGGAGAAGAGAAGGCTCCAAGGAGGCCTTAGAGCCTCCTTGGCTCTAGGTACCTGAAGGGGCTCTAGGAGAGATGGGGAGGGACTCTTGATCAGGGAGGGGATCCATAGGACGAGGGGTAATGGTCTTAAACTGGAAGGGGAAATTTATATGAGATATTGGACGGAAATTCTTTGCTGTGAGGGTGGTGAGAGCCTGGCCCA
>BJBW01005382.1:324-72581 GCA_004320125.1 Scolopax mira | reverse complement strand
GGCACTGGATGATCTTTAAGGTCCCTTCCAACCCAAACCGTTCTGTGATTCTGTAAGAACCACCTCTGTTGGTGTTGGCAGTGAAAGGAGGCAGCTCCAAGGAATAAGAATAGGTCTTTTTTGCAAGGCTGTGGTTTTTATTTCTGTGTGGATTGTTAGTGTCCATGAGAGGATGTAGAGTCCTTCAAACTGCCTCTGTGGTTGGCTGGTTTTCCTGTAATTTAGAAGTTAGAGGTTGAGTGGAGGAAGCTTAAAGTTATTTTTTTTAACTGCTAAAGCTCAGTAAAAATCATATATTCAGTTTGTCTTTCTTTTTTACCCCCAAGACTTTACATTGACCAGTTGAGAGACACTGGATAAAAGAAGCTCACGCTGTGCTCTGGTGGAATTCATACATCAAAAGTCACAAGTTTTCTGACTCAGCCTGCCCAGTTTACATTTTTCTCTTAAATATTAAGTAATTTTGAGTTGCAAAAGTGTGAAATGTTCTTTGCACTGAAACGTTGCTTAGATTGTTATGGGAGTTAAAGGGATTGTTCTCTAGATCACCCTGTGTCAGGCAAGTGACAGTGCTGTTCCCTGAGCCGGCGTGACTTGTGTTGTGCAGCAGAGTATAAAGAAAAATTAACTTTGGTATGAAAAATTCTCACGTCTTCTCAAAGCCGAGTACAGGGTTGTTGTGTTGAGAATGGCACATTTAGTGAATGTAAAATAAATCTGTGTGCTGACTGAGTCAGAAGACAGCCTTGCATATGCATTTCCATATGTACTGTTGTCATTAAAAGCCTATTTACATCAACGGGTATTTTTCTCCACGGCCGCCTGACGGGTCCCTCCCGGGGCAGGGATGGAGGATGCATTTGCCATAAGAACCATGAGCTGCCCAGGGTCCTCACTTCTTACACTCGGGCCTATTGTAGCCCTTTAAACCCACAGTTAAATTAAAAGTTAACTTATTTAGAGTTAAATATTGGAAATTGGCAGCTAACTGATGGTTAACAGTAACATTTAGTTTAATTGAACAGGGTCACCTGCCATTCCCCTGCCCTGCTGAGCTCAGGTGGGACAATCCCAGTGTAGATTTTGGTGTCTGAGATACAGAGGGCAGAGTAGGATTCTTTGAGTGCTGTACTGAGCATGCGTGAAATCTGTAAATCTGTAATTGTTTTAAAACTAGCAAGTGTCCCAGGCAGACTGATTACAGGCTTAACTTCTACATAGGTTTCGATACTAAAGGAGCTAAAGCACAGTTGGGTATGTTACATCAAGAGACCAGGCCTTGCCAACTCAAGAAAGTTTTTCTCTTAGAACTATAGAAAATAGTAAGTTAACACCAAACAGGGCTTTTAAGAGTAAAAGGCACTCTGTGTGACGAGCAGTATTTTTTTTTTTTAAAGATTTTTCAAATCTGTAATGAGATTTTCCTCAGCCTTTAAAGAAGCGTTCACAGGAGCCGTCCTCAGTGGCCGAGTTAATCCAGCTTCGTTAAAAAGTTAGAGACCTCTAAACAGAGAGGTTTTGTTTGATTACTGAAAATGGCAAACCCAAACGCCCCCAAACATCACAGGTTTGGTTTTGTAGAGGGACCAGCAGAGTGGTTGCTGGTGGTTTTCTTGGCCTCGCAGGTAATTTACCCTCTGAGGCCTGAAGATCATTCATTGACTCGTGTTATTTCTCTGCCCAGGCTCCTCCGTGCTGATTTTGGGTTGGACACAAACTGATTGCAGCAGATTTGGGTATATCTTGGGTTGTGATGGCAGTAGATTGTTTTGCAGGTGAAAAAGTCAACATTCAGAACTTTATTTAAAAAGTCAAATGCAAGACTTGGCTTCAAATCTCTGGGTCTCTTAGGCAAAGAATCCAGACTTTTCTTGTATATTTTTAAAG
Organism: Scolopax mira; assembly: GCA_004320125.1. Taxonomy (NCBI): domain Eukaryota; kingdom Metazoa; phylum Chordata; class Aves; order Charadriiformes; family Scolopacidae; genus Scolopax; species Scolopax mira. The sequence continues at coordinate 70,694 of BJBW01005382.1, read as the reverse complement.
ATTTTTTAAAGAAAAAAAACCACTAATCATACAAAATGTTGACAATTATTTTTTTAAATGAACCAGGCCCTTAATTTTGACCTATTAATATGCACAACTACAGTCTCCTATCATATGATTTAGATGCTATTTTAGAGGAACTTGTAAACCAAGGGGAAGGAATATTTTCAGTAAGAAGCATCCTCATTTGCTTGACGTTGTTGAGCTCCTTTAGAACTTTTACGTGTGATTTTTATATACAATCATTCTTATTTAAATCCCCTTCTTATGTGCTTAATTGAAATTCCAGTTTGACATCCAAGGTATTTGTAATAATCCAATTTCATTATCATAACTTGGAAGAAAACTTTTGGGTACAGAGTTAACAGTATCTCTGAAAGCAAGCACCAAAGCAATTGGCATAACTGTGCAAAGCAAACTTGTGCAGCTTCCACTATGGCTTCCGAGTCATTTATTTAAAGGTAATGGAGAAAAATGTGTATTTCATACCCAAAAAATTCGCTTTTGAGTTTTTCTTTTGTATAAGATGTTATTTCAGCATAACTGGAGAAATACTTTTTAAGCAAATAATTTTAACGGAAAATCTTTTAGGAGCATGCTAATATTGTCATTAACTGATCCTCTAAAATTCTAAGTGAACTTTTACTGATTGTGTTTGCTTTTTATTTAAAGGGAAAGAGATGCACAGTAATCTTGACTTTCAGGAAACACTTGATGGCAAATTTTAATTCCTGTGTAATGGCCCATTAATTCTCCTCCTAAAAGTATAAACTGTTTAGATGTGCGATATTTTCAAAGGTCAGTTTACCACTTTTTAAATTATTCCTACAACTACAACGGAATTGGTTTCAAGAAATAAATTTATTTTTGGTGCTCCAGCTCAGTCTGCTGCTCCTCGGAGCTTGGAGAAGGGCTGTATTTGATTTGTGTGTCTCTCTCTCTCTGCTCCAGCTCTCGCTCTAGCACTGTATTAAACAAAAGGATGTTTTTCTGCCTTGTATTTGAGACAGTTAAAAGCTAATCCTTCTTTACATGGTGTATTTTCAAGTGTTTGCATTGATTAATATAAAGACTCGCTCCTCTTCCTGTGCTGTCTCTGCAGTTTATAGGATGCAATCATGTTATGCTTCTTTTAATTTTAAATGACCGTTTGCTTTGCTTTTCCTTCTTTTTGTGCTACAAACATAGTGGATTTATGGTCTGTGGGGTGCATTATGGGCGAAATGGTTTGCCACAAAATCCTCTTTCCAGGAAGGGACTGTATCCTTGTGCTGCTGCAGCAGGTCGAATGGCTCAGGAAGTGATTAACCTCTTTATTGATGTTGTGTCAGGAAAATGCATATTGTACGATCTTTATTTTATTTTTTTATTTTTTTTTAATTAAATGAAGATGGATTTTTTTTCTCGTGATATGCTAAAAAAAAAAAATAAATTAAGGAAGACCTTCATTTATCTTCAGGCTGCACCTAGCAGTAGGACATAGTCTCTGCTGGTCCTGTAGGCAGCTCACCTTCACCTTCACCCATCCCCATTACACACGCTTTTTATGGTCACTTCACGTGTGTCTGTGTGTGTGTGTCTCGAGATACTTTCGTTTGCTTTATTTTGGTAACTCTCTTTTATGTTAATACCATTGCATTTTGTTTTCAGTTGACATTTGGTCAGTTGGGTGCATCATGGGCGAAATGATCAAAGGTGGTGTTTTATTTCCTGGTACAGATCGTATCCTTACCTTTGGCCTGGCGTGTAGTTGTGAAAGGTCCAAAGATACAGTTCCCAGATGAAGGTGCTTCTAAATTTTTTAAATACTGGGGTTTTAAACTGCCTTTTCAAAAACACAGTTTTCCAGGAAGCTGCAAAAATGTCTCTGGTTGTACCATTTAAAGCAAAGCCACAGCGTCCCTGGGTGCGACTGTCGATAGAGACTGACACTGCAACAAAATACCACTTGGGCAAACTGCCTTATTTTTCTTTTCCCTTTTTTCTCCCTTCTCTTTTTTTATTTTTTTTTCTCTCTTTTTTTTTTTCAATTTAATATAGTGTCTATCCATTGCTTTTGGATGTTGTCACATTTCAGACAGGTTATTTATTTTGTTGTTGTTGTTTAGGTGGTGTTTTACTGGTTCACATGCATTGATTTTTGCTTTGGAGATCATTTTTATGTAATAACTTACTAATCTTGTTTGGTAGCTGAGCGTGTTAGCAGTTACTGTGCTTCATATTTTATAGGAAGTGTCTACAAAATGTCTAAAAAAGGTCTACAGAAAGTTCCTAACTAGCTTCATTAATTACACTCTGGAGTTTCACATTTTTGTGCGCAGAAACGATGCTGCAAAGAGTTTTCAGAAACACCTGGTGCTTCTTTCTGTCCCATGACCAGCGTGGTGGCATCTCTCCATGCTTCAGAGAAAGCTTCTGCTCCAGGCAAATGGAGCTGAAGCCTCTGGGTCATCCCTAAAATTAGTGGATCTGATTGGAGTTTGGTATCTGATTTTTTCTCCTAATAGTTACACTGCAGTTTTTTAGATGCTTTCAAGTTTTTTAGATTTTTTTTTCCCCAGGCCTGTACTAAAGCACCATAGAGCTTGAAAATACTTATAGAAAGGTACGTGTTTAAGTTTTTAGAACATAGGAGGGGACCTGCTACATCCAGCTGGAGGTTTAGGTACCTCAGTGTCCAGTCTTTGACGGGAACTGAAAAGGAAAAGTTGTGGAGAATATAGGAGTGAGCAAAGTGTATATAAAACTTGATCTGAGCTCTCTCCCAGTGTCAAACCATCTGCAACTGCAAATTCCTGAGCCAAATGTTGCCTTTTTTAATGCAATAACATGTTTTAAATTCTTCTGCCATGAACTGGTCAATCTGGTCAATCCAATCTCCCCTTTACTTGCATAAATTTTTCAATTAAGATGCTTCTTGTGTCCTTGAAACTCTTTTAACTTCTGCATCCAAAATTGCCACTGGCCCATTTGGGCCAAGATTTCATCCTGTGTGTCCCCTCTGTCAACGCATGTTGAGGTCAGAAGGTGAGTTCTTCTCCAGAACCCAAACAATGCCTTTATTTAAATTCATTTAATACATTTTGTGAGTCTTTTTAATTTTCTCTGTTCCTCAGAAGTATATCCTTTGCCAGTTAATTATGATTTTGAGTCAAATCCGTGTTGCCTTGACTATACTATCATAGTCTTGCTTTGTTTCACTGTTTTCCCTAAGGAGGTAGTCCTAATCAATGGTGATGAACTTGGTATTTTATTACAGTTTTCTGCCTTTTCTCTCTGTTGCTTATTTCATCTGGTTTTAACATAACTTTCTGGCTGAAAATTAGACCCGGTGTTTTTCTTAGCTGTGTAACCTTAGATATTGATCAATGGAATAAAGTCATAGAGCAGCTAGGAACCCCCTGCCCCGAATTCATGAAGAAATTACAGCCCACGGTCCGGACTTACGTGGAGAACAGACCTAAATATGCTGGATATAGTTTTGAAAAACTCTTTCCAGACGTCCTTTTCCCGGCTGACTCTGAACACAATAAGCTTAAAGGTAAGGTCTGTCTTCTGTGTGTTGTATATTTTGAAAGTTTGAAGACTGGGATGTATTGAACAGAAATATGTCTTGGGTTTGTTCACTGTGAAATCACCCCTCTAAGGGTTTAAACACTTAAATAATTTGTGATATTTATATCATGGGAGTGCATGAAGGTGCTGGTGTATGATTACCTCTCCTCACTCATATTCTCTGAAAAAGCTCCTGTTCTGGAGTTACCTTTAAAAAGAAAAATAAATATATATATTCCCCTGTATGCCAGAGCCCAACATGATTTAGAGAAGAGCACGGGGAGGGTGGAGTGGAGGTTGTGCGTGCACAGCAGAGCTTCTTTCTCTGGGGATGAAAATAAAGGGTTTATATTCATAATACATAGATACCCTGTAGTTACTGAAGTAACTTATTGCTTTTAAAAGTCACCTGCTCAGTGGAGTCACCGTATTTTCTGTGGTGGTTTTATCCCCATAAACTGTACGGGGGCAGCTGTTCAGGAGAAGGCTCTAGAGCTGAGCTGTGTTTCACGTGGGGGTGTCACACCAGGGGACACTGTGTGCTGAAAATACACAGTGAGACATGTCCAGCCCCTTTCCCACCCAGTTTATAATCTTTTTTTTTTTTTTTCCTCCACCAAATGGACCCAACATCACGTGAGGGTTGTGAGATATTCACCTGGAGTTTGTTTGCTCTGGGTCTCCTGTTAGGAGCTGTGAGATGCTGTGGTACGTGCACCGTATGTGGCATTAATCTAAATAGGAAATTCTGCTTTTGCAGCAAGTCAAGCAAGGGATTTGTTATCAAAAATGCTGGTTATAGATGCTTCTAAAAGAATCTCTGTGGACGAAGCCCTGCAGCACCCCTACATCAACGTTTGGTATGACCCATCAGAAGCAGAAGCTGTAAGTCCTTGTTCTTGGTCTCTGGGCAGGGAGGTAACACCCCAAAGCAAACCTGAGAGGCTCAAAGTCACTGCGGGGAGAAGAGTATCCCACAATTTCACTGGAAGCTTAACTGAGCCATAATCACTTTTATTGACATCAATAGACATGTTTCTCAGAAAAATAATATGAGGAATGGGCACAAACTGAAGCACCTGTACCTGTGTGTGTTCAGGTATAATTGCAGAGTCTCCTGGACACGTAGTGATGCATCTGGGATCTTCTCCATAGGGTTCTAATTTACCAAACTTCAGTAGTTCCAGTGCAGTTTTTGATTGCCAGTTTTAGGATTCTGAGGTATTTACTTCTGGGTGAGAGAAATATTTTCATCAGTTATACCAGTTGATGGTGCTCTTAAACTAGAGAATAAGTGTTTCGGGAAAATCTGAGTACGAGACACTGAGCTTTCAATTATTAACATTAGTCAAAAAAGAGATTTAAGTGAAAATTTTATTTTCCAGATAATTTCAGCTGATGAGAAACATGTCATTTTTTTAAAAAAGGAAGGTGATTGGTGATAAGCCACTAAGATTAGGAAAAGGTGCTTGATGTAAATGGTGCAATTAGAATTACTGGGGAAAATTTAGTAATTAACATTAAGTAGGTAAAAAGGGCTTCTTGGGCTTAGGAACTGCTGTGCTTAGGAGCTCTTTTACCAAACTCTTCAGTTTCTATTTTTAATTATTACAGTAATGTAAGCAAAGAAGCAGCTTTGAACCTGTAGCAGCATCTAGAAAAGAGGCCAAGTCGAAGAATGAGAGAAAGTTTGCCCATCTAAATAGAGTATTTAAAAATCTGGTTCATATTCTGAGCACTTACTTTCATTTTTGATTTCTTCTGCTTTTGTATCCCTTTGGATTGCTTTATCATGAGTTAGTTTTGTTTTTCAGCCTCCACCAAAGATACCGGATAAGCAGTTGGACGAGAGGGAGCACACGATAGAGGAATGGAAAGGTAAGGAGGGCGCCTTGGGGAGTGGGCTGGCTCATACCCATCACTGCTCTTAAAGTTATACTGTGTAAGCTTTTTATCCCCAGGGGGAAAAAAAAACCTGGGAAAATGTTTCATGAATCATTTCTGACATTTTTATTGTGCTGTCTGGTAATGGACACAAGTCGGTGAAATCTAGTACTGACACATTTAAATTGCTTCCTATTAGAAACTGAGTTTGTGAAGGCAGAGACAGGAAATCCTCTTGCCATCTGCCTCCCAAGCAAAATTACTTCCTTTGGAAGTGGATGTGCTGGGGGTATTTCCAGCCATACGGAGGTTACTTCTGAGACTCCCACAGCCCTGGAGGTTATAATTCTTAAACCCTTTTTTTCTTTCACGCTGTTTGTTCATGGCATTGGTTTTCCAGAGACAGATAAAGGGTAATATTCTGACAGTTCTTATGAGTTGCATTTAACATGTTTAGTCCTTTTCTTCTGTTGTTACTTGTGTAGATTCACATCTGATGTCTGTTCTGGGTGAGAAGCTGCCATTAGTCTTAGAAACCTTCTGGGTGGTTCCCGGGGTGTGGGATTCGTCCGTGTTCCAAGCCCTTCTGAGCTGTTTAAGGACGAGGAACTTCTGTAACTGGAAGATAAAGTTACTGCTTTCATTTGGAGTGGCTGCTTAATGCCAATATTGTATTGCATTTCATGGCGATCTGGGCCTTTAGATGTTGTTGGTGAGGAAATGTGTGTCGGGAGGATGGCAGTGCTCCCGGGGCCTGTTCCTGCCTGGTCCTTTGACGACTGTGGGTTGAGTTTGTCTCTACCAAAGAAGCCATTGATAAAACCCAAGTGGTCATTCAGACTCACTTTAACCTCTGCTCCCCAAGAAGCCTGGACCAGAGTCTTAGGGCAATGTCAGTGTGGTCTCGAGAGAGCCAGGACATTGTAGCTTCAACAGGAAAGAATTGTACATATTTATATCCAGTTGCTCTGTAGCCTACAGCCTGTTTTCAAAACTAATTTTAGAGTAAAAAGGTTATTAAGCCTTGGAATGGGCTGCCCAGGGAAGTGGTTGAGGAACCATCCCTGGAGGTGTTTAAAAGACAGGTAGACGTGGTGCTTAGAGACATGGTTTAGTGATGGTTTTTATTGGAGTTAGGTTGATGGTTGGACTCGATGATCTCAAAGTTCCCTTCCAACCTGGGCAGTTCTAGGATTCTAATTCTGAACAGTAATACTTTCTAACAGGAGATGTGTTATTGATCCAATCTTGGGTTTGCACATTCATTTTTTGCCTTCCCTTCTCTGCCTTTTCAGAGTTGATATACAAGGAAGTCATGGACCTGGAGGAGAGAACCAAGAACGGGGTTATACGTGGCCAGCCAGCCCCTTTAGGTTGGTTACAATAAAAGCACGGGACCAGAGTGACACCGAGTTGTAGGTCAGGAGGGAGGAAAGCTGTTGACGACATCCAAGAGTAACCGAACTCAAAAACATGGCTCTTAAATGACCAGTAACCTCTTGAATTCTCTCGGAGGTGTTGCTTATTTGAATGGAAGACGTGGGGGTGGCATCTCTTTGTATTAATTCAGCAAATTCCTTTGTGTAACTGATGCTTCACTCATTTCAGTCGGGGAGAGCCCTGGGGGTACGTACCGGTACCCGGTGCCGTGCTCTGGTTAGAGGCGTAACGTGTAGCTGGTAGTTTCAGTTAAAGATTCAACCACGGCTCCCATTTACTAAGGAATGAGAGAGAATTTCGGGAAGATAATGGAATACTTTCAGAAACCAGTTCTGGAGCAAAATGTGCCCGTTAACGGGCTGTGGCCAGGGCTCTGTCTGCACTCCTGGAAAATGGTGGGGGGTTGTTGCTGACGCTGCTCAGAGTCCGGAGTTTCTGAGATTGAAGAGATTGGACGTGGCCGTTTCTCAGCCTGGAGAGGAGGGATCTGATGGGCACAAAAAAAAACCCCAAGCCCCTTCTTTCATTTTCAAAATGTGTAGATACAGTTGAGCTTTGGGTTGCGGGGTTCTGTAGGGTGTTTGGGATTTTTACCCTTCAGCCGTTGGCACTCGCTGTCACTTGGCCGGGGCCAGACCTGGTGATTTGTAATTTGACCTGGTGAGTTCTGTGGTTCTTGACGAAACCCTTCATTGAGCCCCACGTTAAATTCCTGTGTTTTCTTTACCCTGATGGTGGATGGAGACAGGTCTCTTCAGACTTGCTGGCGGAGGGGACAAGGGGTGGCTTTTAGGAAGAGACAAACTAATGCAAGGACCGAACCCTGCGACCGTGTCTGCAACTGATTTGCTGTTCTGTTTCTCATAGCACAGGTGCAGCAATGATCAATGGCTCCCAGCACCCATCCTCATCCTCATCCGTCAACGACGTGTCTTCGATGTCCACGGATCCAACCTTGGCCTCCGACACAGACAGCAGCCTGGAGACCTCGGCGGGCCCGCTGGGCTGCTGTAGATGACTACTCGGGCTTTTGGGGGGTGGGAGGGGGGGCCTTTTAGTCATAAATAGGGCACCTTTCAAATTTGGTGGTATTTTTGAGTGTTTTTTCAAAAATAATGGTAGAATTCATCATAAAGTGCTGTAATTTTAAACTGTAAGTTGTGTTAAAAGCAGCCACTTTTTTTGCTGTAATTACCTGTAAAATATTAAACCTGATAATTTTTATTGTGGTTTTAAAATCTGCATATTTGCTTTACTATTATGCTGCTGATCTTTTTTTACTGAATTTGTAAGATTTGTTTTATTGAAGCACATATTAATGTTGTGGTCGTTACCGTAGAGCAAATTATTTAAGATTTTCTAGGTTTTCAATTTTTTTTTTTTTTTTTTTTAATTAGACTTTATTGGGGATGTTTTGTTCATGATATCCTTCCAGGTTTTATGCTGGGTCACACCTCCGTGTCCAGGTGGAGGGGGAGAGCATTGAGCAGCTCTGGGCAGCTTTGGGCACTCGACTGTGCTGCTGCCACTCCACAAAATCCTCTTTTATTTTGGCCACTCGCCTGAAATACTTCAGCAAAAGCAGCGATGAGTGATATTTAGATATCTATATCTCTAATTATTTTTTATTTTAGAGAAACACTCTACAATCCTTTGCAAAGTAACCTCATCCTGAAGGGTTTTAGGAACTCAAAGCAGAGCGTATCTTCAAAGCTGCAGCCATCTCCAGCCTCAGGAAATGGCGCCGTGTTTTCTGCCAAATCTTGTGATCGCCATAAAACGCGAGGATACTTCATGAATAATACATTGCCATGCAAATAAACTGTTTACTTCTAGCTTGTAGCCTGGTCTTGTACACACGAAACCGAGTGTTTCCAGGACGGGGAGGCTGCCAAGAGGGAAAGCGAATCTGCTGTAGCTGTACTTTCCTGTAATACCTGATTCTTGGGAGTTTTGTTTCTTTGCTTGTTTTTGTATACTAAGGCAAGTGGTTTTTTGGGCAGAAGAGGGGATGACGTGAATGCAATAGGGGCAGAGCTTCACCTATTTCTCCACCAAAAGTAACTGATGACTAGAAACCATGAAGTGGTAGGAGAACCTCAGGATTTCTGTAGCTAAAGCATTAAGTGAGCAATATCTGCCATCCAAAGGAGGGAGAAATAGTGCTGTATAAATTAATATTTATCTCTTTCATTTCACCATGAGACCAGTGTAGCAGAAATCTTAATAATGGTTCATTTTAAGTCATAAATATTCAGTAGTTTTCAGCACTGAAGCTCCAGGTTTCAGTACACTTTTTAAACAAAAGATACACTGAAATATATAGAACAGTTACTAAATAGTCATGTGAAATGGTGCTGCTCCTCACAGAAGTATTTTAACTGTTTACATTTTATATTTACAGAATGATTTATGTATAACTGACTTAAGTTTATGTATGAGTTAAACAATCATTCAGAATTTATTCCTTTGGAAAATGCAGATTTTTAGTGAAGCTAGGCTGTATAATTGATTGCCTTGTGTAGATGCATCTTTTGTGTAGTGAATTAGAATGTGAAGAGGAATTGAAATCGGTGACGCTGACAGAGATGAGCGTGGCAAAGGGCAGAAGCCTGAGTCACAAACAGCACTGGCCTCAGAGGGGATCGGGGCTGAGCGAGCTCTTCAGTGTGGTTCCTTCTGCTCCTTGGGTTCAATAAGCGTCTTTTTGAAGTTCTAATCAAAAGAGGAAAAAAAATGTGTCTTTGCAGAAGATCTTTGCTTTGGCTGTCTGACGTGTCTCTGAAAACCAGGCAGGGTGAGCAGGAATGTCATGTCTCAAAGGGGACAAATGGATAAATTCCCCGGGTGCTCCCTGGCCTGGCTGGACTCTGGTAAGTGCAGGGGGGTCTCCTTTCGCTTCCCTCCCTCCTCTTTACTATTAATTTCCACGTTGCCTTCCTAAACCACGTTTGTTAAGGCAGTTATTTTTACAGGATCCCACCAAACTGTGTGTTACCTCAGAACAGGCAGGACATGTTTGGATTCATCTGGCACTGGAACATAGAAATTCTGCTCCAGTTGAACAGAGACCAGCAGAACACTTCTTTTTTAAATCTTTTTTTTTTTTTTTATCTGAGTTTAAGCTGTGAATTAAGCCTAAGCTGTTGGTCGTACACCAGAACTCCCTTTGGCTTGGGCCAGATGCTGGTTGTTGGGTCAGACTGACAGAATGAACTTCTCCTGCCTGTCAATGTTGTTAAGAACAGAATTGGGTCAGTATAATTCCTATTTAAATTTATTTTGGGTCCTTGTGGTGGTGATCAGAATATTTTGAAATAGTATTTGCAGTGGTGATGGGAATTATTTTGAAATAATTTTTATTATCACTTCCCAGTGTCCTAAAGAAAAATTGTCTTTTAAAATGAATATTTAGGAGGCTGTTTCGGGGTGTGCTCCTCTCGCAGTGACTGCCTGAGGCCACGAGCCCCGAAGGAGCAGGAACTTTGCTTCGTTAAGGTGGGGTTAATGAACCCAGGGCCTCGGAGCTTTGTCCCTCAAACCCAGAGTTCCCTTCGGGCTCCCTTTCGGATCGCTGTTGCTTTTTTATTTTCTTTCTGTTGCAACTCCTTGCAGTTCAGGCAAATCCAAGTGAGGGCGAATTTCAAGGACGAGAAAGTTGGTTTCAGTAACCAAATTATCCCAACAATGAGTGAGTCGTAACTTCCCTTTTTATTTGTTGAAATAGGAAATGATTTTGGATCGGTGTGTGCCGCCAGCGGGTGTTGCTGGTGTTTGTTACACTATTCGCTGCTCTACTGTCCACACTGAGCAATTTTATTTAACTTAAAGTAGTTTGAAGTTTTATTTTACCCTGTGATTCCAGAATCTTCTTAGGACAAAGCTCGTGCAGCTTTCCCTCTTCAGGGGCCGTTGCAGCCCATGGCTGTTGGTGGGACTGAGTGGCAGGGACCTGGCTGAGGTCAGAGCTGGGCAGTAACGAGGAGGTTAATTGGCACCTTCTGTGGTGGAGCTGGGGCAGGGATAAAGTGCTTCTGCTCTGGTAGAAGGTGGTTTGTGACGAATTGGCAGTAGAATTGGTGGGGAATCAGTCCTGTTGGTGGGTGCTGCCCCTCTGCTCCCTGAAGCCAGTTGTTGGTGAATGACAGCGGGGGGAGAATTGAGTTGGGGTTTTTTTTGGGGGGCTGCCTGAGAAACAGCCGTTGGACCAACAGGGAGCGGGTCACCCAAGGGTGGTTCTGCCAGGCTGAGCTGACCCTTCCCTGCCTGGGTGCTCTGTGGGAGGGGGGGTTCCTTTGGAAGCCCCTCACTGCGCTGGGCAGGAATCCTGGCTCCACACAAAGGTGATGGCAGCAGAAACGGTTGGGAAAAGCCCCCTCTGGCAGGTGGGAATGGAGGGGAGAATGCAGGAGCATATTCAATGTTTCCCCATTAATTAACATTATGGGGGAAAGGGAAGGTGATGGTTCATCTCACTCTTGCTGTTTCCAGCTGCTGAAGGAGGTGAATGACTCTGTAGAGCTGGTTTGATTTGCTGTTGGGGGCAGCTTCTCCAGGCTGTTACCGTTTATTTTCCTCCTGATATTTTGGTCCTTACCCAATTAGTTGGAGGCCCGGATGAAGGGGAGCCGTCTGCAATTACCAGTAGGATTAGAAAGACTGGTTTTAATGAAGAAATGTGCTGGGACTGTACTGCCTACCCATGTTTTCAATTTGTTTAATTTATTCCTAGTTAAGGGCACTGGATAAAAGTGGTGGTTTTCAGTGGTGGCTTTCACAGGAGTGGTGTTTTCAGTGGTGGCTTTCACAGGAGTGGTGTTTTCAGTGGTGGCTTTCACTCCCTTCTCCTCTCCATCAGCGTTAGGAAGCCGATCACCTTCTGTTTCTACTTCTGCAGTTCAAAATTGAAGCTCGGTTTTTTCTTGAACTACCTCACACAAACTTTCTACGTTTCTGAAGTCAGCGAAGGAACCCTTGCCATGGGAACTACACTGAATGTGAATAGAAAAATACACTTCCTTTAGAAAAACAAACCTTTTGGCCAATGTTGAGACAAGCTCAGTAAGTCTGTTTCTTCTCTATTTCACGTAGGCTGTCCATGTGTAATATATAGCTTGTGTACATTAATGTACATCTAGAATATTGTGTTAGCTGTAAATGGGTGATTTTATTAGCGTAGTCTGGTTTTGTAGGTAAAAAATAGCTTACTAGTAATGTCAGCTCATCCTTTACATTTTACAAAAGGAATAATTCTTGGTAAGCTTTGCATACAGATGAATTACTTTTCTAGGCCCAATATCTAGTCTATTTTTGAGAGTTCTTTAACTTTTATTACTAAAGTTGAGAAAAAAAACCCACCCTAATTATTGTGATCATTCCTTCTGCCCCTTTTGAAGTGTATTCTTAATTTTACTTTGTCCCAAGAAATATGAAGGGGAAGATACACCATTAGAAATACTGGGGAAAACTGTAATTTTTTTTCTTCCCCACATTTGATACCTTTTCCTTCTTTTCCTTTATTCCCTCCAAATAAGCTGTTGGTGGGGGCATTACTGAGAACATTGTGGTTTTGTTTTTTGGTTTTTTTTACTCTTTCATGCCATAGGTCATTACATGTGCACCACTGGAATGTATACATTGTTAACTAGTATGTCAATTGGTTATAATGATATTTTAAATAAAAAAGAAAAACAACCAAAAAAAAAATGGTTTGACCACTTTGCATTCAGTGTTTCTTCATTTCCTGGAGTGGCTTTCACATGGATTTCATGACGTGGCTGCAGCTGGAGTCCTAAGAGCATCGTCCTTCCTGAGACTTCTCCTGGTTTAATGGTAGGTAGAGTCCTCTCCTGTGTGTGAGCTCCTTCGTGGGCACAAAAATGAGGTGTTTCTTCCATTTCTGCATTTTCCCACGGCCTTTGGGTGTGCCACAGACCCGTAACTGGTGGCTGCTGGGAATCCCTGCTGCCACCTCCAGCCCCCTTCTTCCCTGGGGCTGTCTGATGCCCAGAACCAAAACACTCCCTGGAACTCACTGCTGAATCATTCAATAACCTCACATTATTAACTTTGCTTTTCATATCTGGAGACCTACAGGAATTTTTTGTTACTCTGCAATGCTGCTGTTTGACTTTGGATTATTTTTGAAGCTTATGCTTGCATTGGATTTCTTTTGCTGACAATTTTTTTACACTTTTTTTTGTTGTGTTTTTTTCCCTGCACAATACTGGAGGGGATGTTCCAGGCTGGAAAGGCTGTAGAGGTAAAACGATGCTAAAAATGTACCTACCTCATTCCAGGAGCCTTTTGTCACCTCTCATTAAGACTAACAAACCTGGAGCTTATAAGTGCTTTGCTGGGAAAGCTGGGGCCTTAAACTGGGGGCTGTAAAGGTGTCTCGGATGGATTTTATCCTCGTTTCCAGGTAAAACAGACCATTGTATTCCTTGCAGGATGAGCTGTGACTATGAGGGATGATAGAAGGCAATGGGGTGGGGATAAGAACAAGCTAAGAGTGATGGAGGTGCCTGCAGGTGGCAGGGTGCTCCTGCTGGAGAGTCTGGGAAGAAGGAAAAATGTTTGGAAATAACTGAATTCACTTTTACCACCTTGTTTGTCTTGTCTTAACCAGGAAAAATCAGGTTGAAAGTGTTTGTTTTTTCTCACTTTAAATGGTTTACCTGTCTCTAGGGAGGAGAAGCGTTACAGTGAGGTAGGAACAAGGTAACTTCTAGATGTTTAAATATTGAAATACCTGGATATGTGTGAGATGAGGAGGAAGTCGACACTGAAAGGTGTACAATCTGCTGGTATGTAAAACATCCCGCTCTAAGGTTATTTCCAGACAATGACTTACATTCTTCTCTAGTAAGAAAAGACAAATTTAGGTCATTTTTTGAAAATACTTAAAATTAAGTAAGCACCTTTACTATAGTCTGCACTTCCCCTATAGTTCATGTGGTTGTGGGACTTTCTGTTTAAAAACCAGTCTCCTCTGAGCCCCCCCAGCACAGCGCGGGCTCCGCTGCTGAAAGGATTTCCTGGGGGAATTCTCAAAGAATTCCCTGGAAGGGGAGGTTCAGCCCTGGCAGCTCCTTCCTGGAAATCACAGCTTCCTTCCAATGATTTTTCTTTAGTAGAAGTAACAAATTTAGGCTGCTGGGTTCTTCCTGATGCTCCTCCTCTCCCCCTGGGAACCAACAACAAAAACAATCAGCTGGTGTCCTGAGAATCCTTACAAGGATGGCAGGGAAGAGGAAACTGTCCCTGAAGACACATCCCCACCCCCTTTACTCCCCACTTCTCCCCTTATTCCCCCCAAACTGCACTAATTTCTCTTACCAGAGGTGTTGCTGCTGAAGTTTTATAGAGAAAAGCCCTCAGCAGGTGGCTGTGTTTTGATGATAAGAATCTTCTCCTACCTTGATGTCTGATCAGCACATGTCAACTCGGGAGATATTTTTTTCTTGCAGCTAATACTGTTCTATTTTTGGCTCAAAAACCCCTCCAAATACCTCAGGCAAAATGCGCATGTTTAAAGTTCCACGAAATTTCTGTGGCCAATCTGATTATTACTGACATACAGTTTAGTAAGTTGCGTTTTGGTGAAACACTGGAACTGCTCAGAGGATAAGGGAACAATTTTAGTGACTTATCAAGATTTTAGTGTCTTCTGCTCCTGTTGTAGACTTTGTTTTCACATGGTCTTCACAAAATAATGCCACTTTAAGGAGTAAGAAATTTAAACACACTTTATGTAGAAGCAATGGTTAAATCCATCTGCTGAACCAGAGTGAAGGTGGTGACATCCTGGAACTGCATCATCCCAAGGGGAAGTTGTAGGAGGACCCTGGGCTCTGGGTGTAGGAGCTCCTGGGCTCCCACCCACCCAGCAGGACCCTCCACTGTCCTTCAGGCAGCACGGGGATGGTGCAGCAGGTCCGAAGGTGGGACGGGTACAGTATGGAGAAGAGCATCTTTTAATTTATGGATAAAATATGCCCACTCTTTCTTGGCACTCTGACATCTCAGTGTCCAAGCGGTCCATGGGGCAGTCTCTCCCCGCTGGCCCCAATGCTACAGCACGTGTAAAGACAAGAGAGCAAGGATCACCAAGAGCACAATCACTGCACAATTACTCATGATACATGAGTATAACACAACAAAATGTGCATATTTTTTTGTTTTCACTGGTTTTGGCCAGAAATATAATTTTCTATGCTGTACATCAACTTGTTCTACTTGGGGACTTTAGCACTTCGATTCCCAACAGTTAAACAGCCTAATGTTGAAAAAAACTCTTCCATTTCCTTCTGCAGGAGGTGATTTCTCTTCTCAGCATCTTCTCGAGCGCGTTCAGAATTCCTCAGCTTTATCTCCAGCATCGTGTATTTCTTTCGTTCTTGGTCCAGTTCTTCTTCTAATCTAACCACTTGCTTCCTCAGGTCTGCACTGGTTTCTTCAATTCTTAAAACCAAAGGAGAGAAAGGAGGAGAAAGAAAAAAGAGGGGATTTTTTTAAGCAGCTGGATAAATACTGCTGGTAGCTATAATAACTCTAAGTTATCTTCACTTTAAAGGAGAGCATTAATTGCCATTTCATTAATGTTGAGTTTAACAGCAGAGACTGGAGCCTCCTCTGTTTGTATCGAGCAAATAGTCAGGTCTTACAAAACAATATTTTGGGCATAAGCCTGAGGAGATGCATTAACTCCTCAGCCTGAGCTGAAATATATAATTCCAAAATAATCTTTTAACCTCTGTTTTCCCCCTGATACTGTGGTTCCCTATATGGATCTCCAGGACCGAGGAACATCCATGGAGGTCAGGTAGGAATGAGGTCATGGTCCTTACTCATCCACTGACATTGGAGTGGGGGAATCTGGGCCAGAAGGGACCTTCAAAGGTCATCTAGTCCGACCCCCCTGCAGTCACAGGGACACCCCAACTGGACCAGGTTGCCCAGGGCCTCATCAAGACTCACCTTGAATGTCTCCAGGGAAGGGACCTCAACCACCTCCCTGGGCAACCTGTTCCAGTGCTCCACCACCCTCATTGGAAAGAACTTGTTCCTAATGTCTAATCTAAATCTGCTCTTCAATAATAAAATAAAATAATATTAAATAATATAATATTATATTTAAACAATATAATATATTAAATAATAAATATTATAATAAATATAATATGATGTTACATCTATATATAAATAATAAAATAGAATAAAAGTTCCTACTATAGTAAGTTTTACAAAAAAACCAGCATTTCACGTGAGGAAGACTCTGAAGACCAGACCTTAAATTATCTATGCACAAGGCTCTAATGCTTTTCTTGTTCAGAGAACAAGGTCCATGGTTTTTTGCTTTGAAAAGAGGGCAGAAGGCCCATCCCTTTGCTGTCCTCCCCATCAGGTGCCCTAATCACAAACCAGAGTAATTCCGAGGAGGCAGTATCTCCAGAGAGCAATTTCTCAGCACTGGAATATTTAGAAAGGGTGATTTTTTTTAAAAAAAAATAGGCTATTGCCTGGGAAAGTGCTCCCTCTCTAATTTTGGAAAATAAAGGACTAAATACAAATGAGCAGCTGTTGGGTTCACTGAGCAGTGTAACAGCCAGGGTAGAGCCAAGGCTGGCTTTATGCTCCCTGTCACAGCCCCTGAGGGAGGGCACACACACAGCAGGGTCCCCTGATGGCAAAGTCCCACAGCCCAACAGCTGCCCTGATTTAAGCAGAAACGTGGAGCTTCTCTTAACCCCTGCCCATCTCCAGGAAGGCAGAGTGTTACCACCCAGGTCCCTGTCCCCTCCAACCCCACAGGACTCCTCTGAAGCCAGGATACTCACACACACACACCCCCTTTATATCATTTTTGTTACATCCTACAGCTCTCAGTGAACTTTTTCCCCCCCCAAAGCTTAGGGGTCAGCTACTGCAGCCTCCACTGCCCCTCCATGCTCTGAGCTCCACAGGGTCTCAGCACTTACTGCCTCTCCCCACACACGACACAACAGCCCTCTCCCCAAGATACCTGCAGTTTCTTCAGAGTGAATCCCAGGTGCTAAACTTGAAATTACTGAAACTCAACAGAGAATGCCTGATAATTACACTAACCTTGAGGGAGAAATGCTCTGGAACAGACTGGTTACAGGAAGGCCATAAAACTTGCCTCCCTCTGACTAAGAGAGAGAAAATGGGCAGTTGATGATGATAAATAACAGCTTTTCCATCAGCAAGTGTTCCTTACCTCTGCCCCAGGCAGGTACTGACTCTGCTTTCCCTCCACTTATGTATGTGCCAACAAAAAGCTCATATTCCTTCATTAAAACATGCCCTGCTCCACACACCGACTTCTGCAAACCACACAGGCACACGTACAACTGTAAAGGAACTCATTATTACTTTGGGGGACTAAATTATCTTCCATAAAACAAAGCTACTGGGGCTTTCAGCCCGAGGTTTCCCTGCTGAGCTGCCTCCCTTCTCTGCCAGCCACCTCCTGTCCTTCCACAGGAGCAGACTCTCACGCAGCCTCAAAAGGGACGTGTTTTTCCACACGTGAATGGCTGCAGATGTAAGGAAAAACATTGCAAAATTGTTAAGAGCCAAAAAACTTGGCTTGAAAACCCCAGACTTGACAGCAAACTCCTTGGGGCTGTAATCCTGAACAGCTGGAGTCGTCCTCTTTAACACAAAAAGGCAGTGATTGTATCTTGCCTGGTTTTATGAACCTAGGAGTTCATTAGGCATTTTCCTCATAGTTACTTTGTCCTGTGAGACCTGCCCAATTCACAGACCCCCTCCAGCCCCAGTGCCCTCTCCTTGTCCCTGTCCCTGTCCCTGCCCTGCAACAAGCCTTGCCAGGGCAGCTCTGCAGAGTTCAGTGCAAAGTTTCCCTCCCTTTCTGCATCAGTCGGGCAGCTAAAACACCAAACAAGCCACGAGCCACCATCCTCCTCCTCAGACCTTTTCCAACACCCCCTGCCACCCCCCTTGGGTGGGAACTGAAACTGCTTCACGTCTCGATTCTCCTTCCAGCTCCAGGCACCGAGGCAGGAGGCAGAAAAGCTGCAGGGGCTGCCAAGGCACCGCCACCAGAAATCATAAAATAAAGCAGAAAGGTGGCAAGTGAAATTCCTACTGTAACAGCTGGCCCCCTGGAAGAGATCACAGCTCAGATGCTTTTAAGAAATCACTTTAACAAGGAAAAAAGGCAACAAACGTAACCTAAAGTTGTGCTATGTGATCCCTACAGTCATCTCTACCAGAGTTTTAATAATTGAAGGAGCATAATATCACCTTAACAGAAAAAAAAAAGGCTGAGAACTCAAGTATTTGTAAGAAATGGGACTGTTGTCCCCCTTCAGTGCAAGGTACCAGTGGGGCAGAGCCCAAGCCAATGATGATCCTTCTGTATTATAAAACGGTGAGCAATTTTGCATATGGCTGTATATTAAAACGTATCTTAATTCCTTTAAGCAACAACATTTCATGTGCATATTTCTCAGAGTACGAGCCTGAAAGCCATTCTGTTAACTCCTGACACTTGCAAAACCCCGTCTACTAATTCACACAAATGAATAAATACAAGCTCCTTGTTATTAATACTTCCTACAGCCCCTGCCCTCACACACCTCTCCTGAAAACTGGAGGGAGCTTTTGAGAGCACAGATCTCAAGGACACCATCACCAGCATCATCACTGCCCACATGAGCAAAGACCACTACAGGTACATCACAAATCAAAAGTGAGGTGTCTGGAAGTTCAGCATCAAAGGGCTGAACACAAAGTTGTAGCTGAGATGCTGTCCCACCACCACCAAAAAACCAGCCAGAATCAGTTTCCTGAAGAACGTTTCCTTTGGGAAAAGCAGCGAGAAACCCCGAATTTTGGACTGATTTGCTACAAATCTTGGCACCTGCACAGTTCCTTGATGAAGCCCGATCGCTCTGGGTCCCAACCCCTCCCCTTCCAAGGAGTTTGCTTTGCTGTTCTCCCAGGACACCAAAACTGTGGCAGTACCTGTGCAATTATCATTTCCAGTGAAAACACAGCACGTGAAATACTGAAATTCCCCGTGTGATGAAAATACCACTTTTTTGATCCTCTTAGATCAGAGAGAGAGAAAAGTTGGATTCAGAGAGCTGTGAGGAAAGAGCAGAACCAAATCTCCTCCCTCCCAACCCCAAACTCCAGGCCTGAGACCCTGATAGGTTTGGTGGCCCGAGTTCACACATGGGTAATGCCACAGACGACTTCCTTGTCCCCCCTGCAGGTGACATTACCTTTTGATACTCGTCTCATACTCAGTCCTCTGTTTGCTCAGCTCTGTCTTTAGCTCCACCACCAAGCTCTGCAAGGCCTTAGAGCATTTGAGGGAGTCTCTGGAAGCTGCCGCCGGGTTGCTCTGTTCGCTGCTGGTGCTGCTACACGCTTCAAACCTGTCCATGCTGGTCTCCAGATCTGCTGTCTTGACCTCGCTCGGAGACAGCGAGCCCTGAGTTACCCACTCCGTTTTGAGAGAGCTTAAAGCAGAAGAGTCACTGGCCCGGCAAGCTGGGCAGCTGCTGACCGAGTCCATCACGGAGATTTCACACGAGGACGTAGACCACGTGGTGCTGGCCATGCTGTGCGTGCTGAGGGAGAGGCTGGACGAGGGGACGTTGTCGTAAGTGGAAAGTCTCTGGGAAGAGCAGGAGTCCTTAACTCGCTCGCCAGAGGCTGCCCGGCGGTGGCCACGGAGGGAGTACAGTCCGTTCATCAGCCAGTTCCCACCGGATGAGAGGTTGGGGATGTCTAAGGATGAGCTGCCCAGCTTTGGACTCACAGACCGTGCTCCCTGCTGGCGGAAGGAGTATTTCCACGGAGGCAGGGTCTGCACTCTTTTACTGGGGCTAGTGGCCGGCTGAGTCAACTTGCCACTGTGTTCTGAGGGAACATTTTTCACCGCAGGTCCAGGAGTGGCCTCTAGAGCCACGGAGTTACTCGAGGGCACATCAGCGGGGCTGGGAACGCTGATCTCTGCCCTGCTGTCCTCCCCGTCCTCCTCAGAGATCCACTCCACGGCGCTGCGCTGACGAACGGGCCGGATGTCCAGCTGGTTCCCCGCCACGTCTGCCTGAGGGACAGCAAAAATCCGCCCCTGTTCACTGATCAGCACGGTCATCAGGTGCTGGACCAGTGAGGTGCCTGCGGGGAGAAAACAAAGGCAAATGGTTGATGACACATGGAAGACCTCAGACGCTCAGCCCTGTCTCTGAGGTGCCCTGTGAGCTCCTGTGGCCACCGGGCCACCACAACCAACTGCTCCGAGCCTTTCTGTACAGGACCACGAGAGACAGAAATCATTCCCTTTGCTGGAAATGGGAACTGTGAAGGACGTAGGTGTCCATCCAGCTCCTGAACGTGGCTGACTAGTGAGTACAAATGATCACTAGCAACGATTAATAAATTGGCCTCCTTAAGGATACCTTTGAGGATGACAGAGGAGTAGGACTTCTGGAAAGCAGGGAATGTCTGGATCACACTAAGGCAAGGAGTTCAGAGTCAGCATCACAACAGAATCAGACAATGCCATGGGGTTGGAAGGGACCTCTGGAGATCGTCTCCTCCAACCTTCTGCCAGAGCAGGGTCACCCAGAGCAGGTCCCACAGGANNNNCCAGAGAAGGAGACTCCACCACCTCTCTGGGCAGACTCTGCCAGGGCTCTGCCACCCTCACAGGAAGGAAGTTCCTCCTGATGTTCAGATGGAACTTCCCATATTCCAGTTTGTGCCCGTTCCCTCTTGTCCTGTCCCTGGGCACCACTGAAAAAAGACTGAAAAATTCCCCTTGACACCCGCCCTTTAAGTATTTATAAGCACTGATGAGATCACTAAGTCTTTTTCAGACTAAAAAGACCCAAGTCCCTCAGCCTTTCCTCATCAGAGAGACGTTCTAGCCCCGTCATCATCACTCTCAGCATTTGCACCCATGCAGGACAGCAGAGCCCTGAGCAGAGATGCATGCTGGGTCCTGGACACATAACCTATGTGCTGGGATGGAGCACTGCTCTGGCCAGCTTCCAAAACCAGCAGGTTCCCACAACTACGTCACGTCCAGTTTCACGGTCTTAACACACCCAGAGCTAGTGTTTGTAGCACCAGAAGGTTCAGCTCAGGCCTTCTGCTGCTCTCAGTGTACAGAGGAACATCTCTACCACACCTGCACCTGCAGAGGGTTCGCAGCAAGTACAGAAAGTACTTGCCATTATTTAAATCCACAGAAATGAGGAGCCGTCGTCTTGCAGCAGCGGAATAGCCCATTATGAACTAACAGAGGACACCACTTACCAGACCTAATGCAAAGCACTTTCTACAACAGAGGAAAACCTTAAAAAGAGCAAATATGTAATTCTATCTTAAAGTATCATCTGAAATAGAAAATAAGACTCACATACTCAGGGGCTGAAGATAAGAGCCCTAATTCCATAATGAGGTTTCGGCCTGACAGACAGAGGTGCTGAGCTCACCTACAACTTCTATTTAATTTAATGGCTGTGAATGCAGGGAGAGAAATAAACCTCTGGAGATAAGGGCATTCCTAACAATTTAGCTGTCAAACTTCAGATAATTCTATTTGAAAGTCATGGTTTAATTTTGAAGAGAAACACAATTAAAGTGCTTTTTGTTAAGAACTGGCAGCGGTATTTTTCCATATCAGGGGATTTAGAAGATCCATCTTACCCTGAAGCTAAAAAAAAAAAATTATTGGGAGTCTTTCCACTTCTCTGTTATTTCTACTTTTCCAATCTTCTATCCTCAACCAAGAGGAAAACAAAACATTGCCATTGCTGTTATTTACATGTATAATGATTAAGTCTAAAAATCCAGTCACTGGATTCCCATTTTCCTGCCCTTTGGGTCTGTGGTAATACAGAATTCCAGGTCAGGTCACTGTGGTGTTTTTATATGATGATTAAGAGAGACCATGAGACACGGCATGTGTGGCACCTCTGCACCTACACACAAGCACCTCTGCCATCAGCTGAGCTGCGTAATGAAATGCCTGAGGTGAACTGACCCCAAGTTTGTCATCTCTACCCACTGAACAGAGAGCACCTTGGGGGCCAAGGCTGTAGGACTCTCCCCAACGCTGGCCAACTGGCCACTAGGGGAAGTCACAGCATCACACAACAGATTGAGGTTGCTGCCATCCCCACCTTTGTAATACCGAATAACCCAGCATCTGCTCCCGCACTCCCTTCTTCTCCTCCCCACGTTTTTATACCTTCTTTGAGGGGAAGGTCCCAAATCTACCCCTAATCATATGGGTGGCATCTCAGTGGCAGGCAGGGGTCCCCAAACAACTCTAGGCCACGCTGTGAAGGTGACCCGTTACCTTGTGAGTTGCCACCTGTGGGGCACACATCTGCAGTGCCTGTCAGAGGTCCCTCCTCACTGCTGCAAGGAGTGATAGTGCTGGCACCCAGTGATGGATTTCCATCAGGCAGGACACCCCCTCAGCTGTCCCCTGCAGCCAGGGAGAGGGCCAGGGCTGAGCTCAGCCAGCCTGGGCACAGCATCTCCATCTCTGCCTAATGTGATGGATGAATCCATCAGTTGCCAAGACCCCACAAAACTTGATGCACATCCCCTGCTAAAACTCGCCCCACAGTAGTTGGGGAGAGGGGCTGTCTCCTGGCTCTAGGGTGAGCCAGCCAGAGATCATGCCCAGGGCATTTCCTGACCCATACAGAGGTAGGTAACTTTCAAGCTTCAGATTTTTACATCCAAAATTAACAGTAATTTTCAACTTATTCCTTGGGTTCTGTGGAGTTGTGACCCACACACAGCCTGCTTAGACATCTCCTTATAGCCACAGTGGCAAAAACTACAGCACCTTTTTCACTGTGGACTGGATGTCCTTCACAGGGAACTGTCTCACCACCAAAATCCAGCAACGCTACATGGCAGCAGTTTGGTACCTAAACACGGTCCTTCTGAAGAACATTTGAGCTCTCATTTAGCAGTGGGTTAACAAAAGTCTCACAAAACAATTTAGAATAGGGCAGAGGCATTTCCATATGGTGGAGAGAAGAGACACTCCCAGGCCAGCAGAGAGTGGGAGAACAGAGGGCAGCTGGGACATCCCCTCACAGGCACTGATGAAAGGGATTGCTTGACTCCTTCCTGACTCTGCAATCAAGTGACACAGCTACCTCCTTTCAGCATACTCTCACAGCTCCAAACCACTGGAAATAGTGACAAAAATAGTGAGACACCTACCTTCCATCATGGTCACTGGATCTTCCATTTTGGGCCGTAAGATATTTGGTCCAAATACTGTAGCCAGGTTCTGGACACTCATCTTGTTAATGCTGGAGTGAGCCTGAACTTCATCAAGGAACCTTGAAAAGCCCCCCCAGAAAAATCAAAGTAGGAAAGGAATAATAAGTAAATTGCTTCTCATTGTGGGGCAGGAACAGTTTTGTCCTGTGTCTATACAACCCTAATACTGAAATGCTTCTAGGGACCAGCACAGCCTAGATACTCAGTAATAGCCCCAGATCCCTCCTAGTGTATGAACAAGAGAGGACAGGGTGGGCTCTGCCAGAAGTACCAGCCTACAAGGGATCCAGTCTTCTACAGGGTATGAAAAGAACAGATTTTCACATTTTTATAGGAATTCTACAATCACACAAATCGACTTGTGCCAGTTTTGACTTCCAGATAAAATAGAAGTAAAAAGACATTTCACTCCTCGCCTCATCCTTGAACTAGCAGCCCGTGGAAAGAGCTTTGTTGCTTGAATGTGACAAAAAACCACATGAATGCTTTGTGTGAATGCATCAGCTGGGTGAGCATCAACACAAGAAAAGGACCATGTAAGCCAAAGACAGTGCGTGAAGAAATCCAGCCAGCCTGCTGTCCATAGGTATATGCTGGAAATCAGCAGAAAGTTTCTAACAGTTAATTTTTGCAATTAGTTTGTAATTTGTAGCAGCCTCCCAATAGGAGTTGCAGTAAGAGAAAGGCTGTAACAAACATCTAAACAGCTCGTATGTAAGTAGCCAAGTTGTAAAAAGCATTATCTGACATACAAACCTACAACAGCAGGAAATAGAACTCAGTGGCCTCAAAAGTGAAGTGTCTCACTCTGCCTGCACTCTATTTCCTAACCTGTCATTAATTTTTGGATGATTGGATGGGTTTTGGCAGGGAAAAAGTTTCCTTGTCATTCTGCACTGCTTGGCAAATTTTTGAATGATCCTACTTGCAGCATGACTTTTCCAGGCACTCACATTTTTTTTCTGCAGCTCAGTTCTGCACTTAGAAACATGTATAATTATAATTCCCCTGCCTCAGCCATTCGTGTTTTGAGGTGCTCAGATATTAAAACAAATGGCTATAGAAGTATGGAGTGATGCAAAACACATTTTAAAATTTATCTGCTGCTCAGATAAATCTTACAAGTGCATGGTACCTGGAAAAAACATGTCTTTCTTTACTAGTCTTTAGATGCTTCTGGAATAAACAATATAACAGATAAGTAGCATTCATACCTGTGCCAAGGCTGTGGGTGACAGCAATTTGCTTGGCTGATGCTCTGGGATAAACCAAGAGCTTCCTTCAGGCAGGCTGCACCTTCACCTCCACGGGTTTTATAGGAGCAGTAACTTACATCTTAGTGATGTTTGAATATTCATACTTTCAGACTAAATTATTTGCATATAAGAGAGAGCCTCACAAAACTTTGTGACTTTTCCAAGCCTTAATTAATTTCACTTACTTGCATATGTATTTGAGGAGGTTGTAGTTGGCTTGGGGCAAATTCTTCACCTGCTTAACCAGTTCCTGGGTACCCTGAGGGACAGGAAAAACAAGGAGAGCTATTAATATAAAGGCTGCAGAGCAGACGTGACTTTCCTTCAGTACTGCAAAGTCCTCTTTCCAGCATCAAAACTATGAACTTTAAAGAAGTTTTAAAGACGGTGCCATCCTGTGTGTTGTGCCTTACCAAAAATCACAACATCCAGAACTTGTTTCAGTTCTCAAAATCAGTGGAAATCCTCCTGCCAACTTTAACATTGATGTAGAAGCCTTCAAATAGCAAGGCCTGTTGATCTTCAAAGTGTGCCCACTGGCAGTGGTATAAACCCACCAGCAAAGGTGCCTTTCCAGCCTCTGGCCTGTTTGAAACTTTGAGGCATTGAGTGTAGCACAAAGACATTGCAGTAATGCTCAACTGAGCAGAGGAGAGATATTTTTTTTCTTTAAAAAGCTAAACAACATTCCAATTCAACTACCTCCTTTTTAATTACTCACTTCCATTTGCAGTCATTATGAGCTGTGACATACTTCCTCATAAAACTTCTGTCTTTACATTAAAACGTAAGATGAGACATCTGCATGACTTAAACCCCTGGAGCTACTTAAATCATCTAATGAAAATCTCTGACTCAGAAGACCATTGTCCTTCCACAATCCCAAGCTTGTTCCCATCAATGCTGCAGTTACCCTGGAGACTTGAGTATTTTTTGAGACAACTAAACCTTTTGTGGGAAAACAGATACCAGGGTGCATTTTGGGAAGAGTGATAGCTGTTAACTAACCATGGAGGGCTGCTAACTCATGATGGAGAAATTCCAGAAGCAGCTGGTTCCAAGCCGAAACAGTGCAAGTTGGACATTCATTTCCAACTCTCCTTGCTTTATTAAGGACTGTTAGGGAGGGAATTCTGTTGGCCAGCATCTTGTGAGATCTTCCCAATTGCTCTGGTCTAGGCAAGTCAGAAAGACTCAGAGCAGCCTGTGTTCCTGCCTCCATCCTTAATGTCCTAATTGTAGAGACACCTTTTTATCCTATATGTCCTAGCACACACAAAAAAAAGTCCTCTAATAAAAAAGTGAAACTTTAAAAAGAATTCTTAAAAGCAGCAAGTCCTTTTTCATTCCTTAGCTTAAAAACTATGTTGGTTTAACAGTGACAACAATGGAAAAAGCACTAAGACCAGTTACTTTTGAAAATCTAAGTCTTACTTTTTAACCTTCTGGAAACATTTGAATCCAGGGCAGCTGCTACTGATGGGAAGGTTAAGGTCAGTTGTTCAGGTCATCCAGCTTTCAAATGAGGAGTCTGAACTGGAAATAGGTGAGCTAACTGACCTAATTCCTCTTGAATTTTGCTCTGTAGCCCAACTGATTTCAAATACAGAAATCAGGATGGTATTTGGCACTGTATTTCAAGTGCTCTGAATTAAAATACCATGGCTCCACTGGATGCAAGCTTATGGCAGCAGCCTGGCAAGAAACAGAGGCACTGCATGTCAGTCACCACGGGATTTTTGCAGTAATAACTCTTACCTCCTGGAAAATGCTGCTTGTCTAATTTACCCCAGATGCAGGTTTTCCAAGGAGTGATCCCAAACCCAAGGATTGCAGAATGCGTGTAACAGATCAGCACCAATTTGGAGCTTCTGGTTGAGCTGGAAAACTAGGAATGCTTTAGATCTTCACCCAAATTCAGAGCCCTCTTTAAAAATTGAAAGCCACGTGCTCAGCCCACAGAGCTGCTGCAGAGGCTGAACTACTCCCCTGTCGGCTCAAATCAGACTCAAACTGGGTTTCAGAGATTTGAAGACCTTTCAATTACTCTTCCTCTGCAACTGGTTTTCATTTTCAGTCCTTCCTCTCCACCAGTTGGGATCAGAATCAAATCTTTTGTGATGCTTCCTTCCTGCTGAGATACCTGGAGGCCTGAGTGCAACCCAAGGTCTCCGTTACGTTTCTGTTTGCATTCCAACGCCAGGGAAGAGCTGAATGGAGGAGGAGGATGGAACAGCAATCCGAATGAAAAATGGAAAGCTTCGGGCAGTGCTGCAGATGGGGATTAGGCCAAACTAACATCATCATCATAATTCCTATCTACAGGCACAACGTAGCAGCATGAGGTGCCAACAATTTTATCTGAATGGCTATTTTGCCTTGAGTCATTCTGCTTTTATTGGAGGGGTGGTTGTACAAAACTAAAGAAAAAGGTACTTTGAGTCCAAAAGCCTCGTTCAGAACTTCCAAGTGAAAATTGAAAGCAAAACAGTACTTCAAATGAAAACAATAGAATAGTTTCCCAATACCATTTTTTCAAAACGAAACATTTGGTTTTGAAATTCCCTGCTTGACATTTTGCACTAAAAAATTACGGTCTCAATGAAACGGCGTTTTTGAGCAGGGGGGATTTTCCACGTGGGAGGCAAGTCAGGCCCTACAGGCTGGGTATGACTGTGCCACGTTCTGCTCCACGCGCTACTGTGCACGTACAACCTTCTCCACCTTCTCTTGCCAAAAAGTAAACAGCCCTTCTTGAGGTTCCAGACTTTCCCGACAAAAGAAAAGGGTGCTGTTTACAACAGCAGCTTAACTGGATAATTTTGTGCTACCAGTAGTAGCTTTTTGTAAGCTTTTTTTTTTTTTTTACTATCCAGTGCTCCTCGTTGCCTTTCTAATCCCAAGGGAACACCGTGCTACAACTCACCCGAGCCTGGCCAGCAGCAGATGTTGCCTCGCAAAGCGCTGCAGCCTGTGCAGGCAAAATCAGGCAAACTCCCTCGTTAATAAGCTGAGCAGAGATACACAATTATGTTTGCCCAACTTGGCAGTGCCTCTACTCTTGTGCAATAGTGCCTAATGCATCCAAGAGTTCCCAGCCTGCACATCTTCATGACCAAAGCCAAAGGAAACCTTAGAAACGCTGCTGTTTCTGGTGGAATCCCCCATCGTGCTGCCTGGTGTCCAGGATGCAAATGTGCAGCCACGTGTGGTAACACACTGGGAGTACATAAAAAAAGGACATTACTAGAGATGCTACCTCTGAGACATGCAAACAAGCATCTTCCCGTGGGCACCGTGAAGGTCTGAATCTCCCCAGAGCCTCCTGACACTTGAGCTGAAGACAAACCCCAGGCTCTCAGCAAAGAGCAGTCTTTACAATCCCACCAGAGACAAAGATGTGAGCACGCTCTCGAGGCCACACACAGAAAAGGGACACGACTGTGGACTGCAATTTATAAGCCCTCAGGTCTTTGCTTCTTGAGCTGACACAACTACTCTTGCAGCTTTTTTAAACTTCTGTTTTAGAAGGTGGCACAGTTCCACCCATGTTAGACCAGATCCAACGTGCCTTTGCAGTCAGCAAAGAACTCAGGCCTCACCACAAAAGCAACAATATGGATGAAACGGATCAATTAATCATATTGTTAATTATCCTGCTCCTCCCAAGCAGTGGATCAAAATTTCCATGATTGCCACAGACTTGGAGGTTTTTGTGAGCCCCTTCCCTTGCCTGGAAACCAAAGAGAGGAACATCATAAGAAGGTTCTGGCAAATTATTCATTGCATTATTTCACACATTTTGGGATAATATTACAGCCTGCCCTTTTGTAGCACCTTTCCTCTAAGAAATACAAAGACCATTGCACTGATCAACATCTCATCAACCAAAAACTTTGGGAAGCAGACGTCCTGTTCTGATACATGAAACTGAAAACCCAGAAAAAGGGAGTGACTTCATACAGCTTGCCAATGAGTCAACAGCAAGGTTGGGAAAGGAACCCAGATCTCCTACCTTGCACCTTTTGCTGATTAAGCTAAAGAACAGCTTTGTTCAGAAGAAAGAAGCACAAGGCTATGAGAATGACTTCACAAAAGCTCCTGCTTCAAGCAAGAGTCTGTGATATTAATGCCCAATTCACAGCTTTGGGAAAACTCAGGGGAAAATTCCTGGAACTTCACGGATTTAAATCAAGACTGAAGAGTGATGAGAAGAAAGCTGCACTACATTGAGTCTTGGGAACAATCTTCGAGGTAGAAGGGGGCAGATTGGAAGGATCACTGACCTCTCCCTCATCTTTTGAGAGCAGCTGTCCACAAGAAAGAAAGTCTTCATATTTGGCAAAGGGGATGACAGGCTCTGGCAGCTCTCGAAGGTAAAGCTTCAGGAGGGACGCCACAGTGTGAACATCCGTGTTGCTGCAATAGAGAAGAAGGAAGGAAATTTAGAAACCCACACTCCCCCAAAGCGTGATGCCTTTTTTTGGGGGGGTGTACCAAGGTCCCTCTTCTTAGGGACAGGAACAAAGTAGGCATGTGGGAGGCAGAAGGGTCTACCTGGGAACAAGGGAAATCTCCCGTTTTGTCATAATATAAATGCATCTCAGGCAGTGGAAATCCATGACAGGGTTTAAGCCAGGGTGGTGCCGTGGCTCCTCAGACAGCATAGATGGGGAATGTCTGCAACACAGTCCAGGCAACGTGCACACTCATCACGTGGCACTGACAACAGAGCTCTGCATCCTCGTGCAATCAAACAGAACCTCGGTCCTCTCACTGGTCCCTCCTGCCTCATACTCTCCCCTCTCAGCACCCACCTGCCTCTGATGGGCCAGGCCCACAAGTGTCCTGGTCAATCATTCAGAAAAAAACCCCAAAGGATCCTCCAGGCCCTATATTGCCATTTGGCAGGGCTGCCAGCCCATGGGTCACGTCTCCCCCCCCACGCTGGGGTACCATCATTTCCTAGCCCATCCCTTAGGCTGGGATATCAGCTTCTCTTTCCCACTCCAGGAACTTCTTTTTCCTCTTCTCTCTCCTTTGCCTTAGGGTGGGGTTGAGGTGTCAGATCCCATAAAGAAGATGCACCTATTCTTCCCTTTCCATTTCCTATCCAGCTTTTGATACAGGGCCATACCTTTCCCTCATTCCAAGTGTCCTGTTGTACAACTTCATTAATCTTTGCAGATTACCTCAAAGGTTTCGACTGTTGGAAATCTAAACAGATTCTGTCACCAGCTTCCTACCAACTCCCCACCATTGCCCTGGCAGTCTCTAAAGAACTCTGAGAAAAACACATCGTGAACCAGAACTTCAAATCCTCACCTCTATCTAAATATTGAATCTCTTCTGCTTAGCATGTTTTTAAGCATTTTTGGAACACAGAGCTAAAACAAAACAGGAAAAATTATAACAGGAAGCTGCCAGTAGCTACCACTTGCCATTCCTATTAAACAGCTCCATCATATTTGAGCATACCACAGTTTCACCTAGTGGTTTTCTCTAGTCAATCATGAATGCTTTACAAATGACAGCAGTACCTTATTTTTCTTTTTTTCAGGCATGGATGGTGGATATGATAATAATTTAGAAGCAGAGCCCAGGCCACAGCTTCATGTCTGGAGGTACTTCCAGAACAGCCACATCTGGCCTTTCTTAAGAATATACATTCACATTTAAAAGCAAATTAGAAAAGCAAGCCTTGTAAAACTAAATATTTTGATATTTTAATTATCAGTCATCCCAGAGATCTGATCCATCATGGAACAGGCAGGCTCCAGCGTTTGGAATGTCACCGTAGATACAAAAAAGATGTCTAAAAGCACTGACTGCAACTAGGGAAACAAAAAGGATATTCCTTTCACTGCACCTGATTTGGAGACAAGCATATGGGGATTTGCTGCTGCCCAGGTATCCCAGGCCTTACATGGAGAGCTTCAGTTACTCCTAGAGAAAATGAGGCTGATGGTGAGGAATAGAAGCATTTCACTGTGACTAGAGACATCAGAGACCAGATTGCTGGGCCCACAAGTCAGGGTTGACATGGTGGAAAGAGCAAAAGGCAATGACCCTCTGCTTGTCACACTGCTCACATACCCCGAGGCTTCTCTCCTTTAACTCTGTGCTGAACCTTCAGTTATCACACTTCAGATCAGCCCCAAAAGGCAGATATCCCCTCGGGGAGAGCTTTACTGCCTCTGAGAAAGGTGAGACTTAGCACTGATTTTAAGCCAGTGCAAATGCCTATGGAAATAGAGGTGCTTTCTGCTTTGAAAATGCTGGGGGGAGGCTTGGCTTATCTTTATGACAATGAAGTTGGTGCGGATCAGACCAAGGTGAAACATGAAAGTGAAACCTGCATTGCTAATTAGTTCCTGCCATAGATACTCCTGTTCCAGAATATGAGCATTTTCCAGAATAACTTTGTTTGCTTCATGAACAAAGATAATTCTAATTCTGAATGAGAACACACAGACATTCAGTTAAAAATACAAAGATTTTGTTTAAGAAAAGATGAAGTGAAGCAATTTGACGATTTTAAACCTTATTTTTTTCATGACAACATCTCTAAATATTTGACACCTCCATCTAGGGAACAAATGCTGACTGTGGTTAGGAATCAAAGAAAGGAGGGTGGGTGGTCTGGGAAGCTGAGGGGAAAGAAGAATTAGAAGAATGTTCCCAATAAACTCTAAGGATATTCTCCCTGGGATGAGACTGTGCTGACCATCAGGAGAGCACTAGCTCTCAGCAGTAGGCAGGGAGACTATTGGGAATGTTGAGACTGGAAGTGATTCCCCAGGTTAACACGCTGGGGATACACCAGGTGCTGCCTGCATCACCTGGGAATATTTTGCTAGGGAATTCCAGCAAGAAATGGATCCAGGTCTCCAAGCCAAGATCCCGGATCTGATCCCACTTCTGGACCTGTGACAGAGGTTGAGCCAGATCTACAGAACAGCCTTAGATCCTGATATCCCTGGAGTTCAAGGTGTCTGTTAGGGTCAAGGCCCATTCCTCAAAGCACTGTTTAGGTTAGCACCATCCCGACCTTCACATCAGGAAATGGCAGTGATCCAGTTATGGACAGGATTTGCCTGCAAGGGCCCTGAGAGCACCCACTCTCCTGATGATTTGACGTTCTGGGCTCGGGGCCAGGGCAGAGACAGCACAGCCCAGAGCTGCCCCCCTTCCCTGGCTGACCTTGGATGGAGCCCTCGGAGCTGGGGCTGACACTCTTCCCGTGGGAGCCGACGTTAAGTTAAGCCTCTACCATTTATCCTGCGTCTGAGCTAAAACTCCCACCCCTACACAGCAATTTCAGAAATGTTTTGACTCAAGTTTTGCTGTAAAGCAAAAGATATATTCAGTTTTTAACTAGATGTTCCATCTCAGCTGCTGAATTTATGGACTAAAAAAAAAAAAAAAAAAAAAAACATTTTGGCCAAGAATTCTTCCGGAGCCAGAAAGTGCTGTGTTATGAGACACTGACGAATTCTCTGCATTGTTATGTGTTATTGCACACAAAACGGCCAGAGAAGGTGTGTGAGATGGTGGTGACTATTCTGAAACCTGGTGACAGAGGAATAGTCATGCTATTGCTGCTGTGGCAAGGGAGCAAGCAACATCTGAAAGCAGTAAAACACCTGGTTTACCTCTGTCATATCCATTTCCATGGTGGGATCCCACCAATAGCACCCACCAAATCTAGCAATGCATTTCATTCAGCGTGTGCTTACACTGAACCACTGCAGTAGCCCCATCTACATGAATGGCTTCCACTTCTCCCTCTGCTCAAGCAATTGGCTGAATGAAGGCCTCTGCCTCCAACACCGTGCAGGAGAAAGCCCCAGTGGCACTTTAAATAACAAGAACAATGGTGTGGAAAAAAGACATAAACGGGGATAGCCCCTGCAAGGCCACTCCTGCCAGACTTTTACACGCCACAGATAACCCAGCCTGAATTTGGTGATGTCGACTCACCTGTCAAAAAGGGGCTTCTCTCCACAGTCGAAAGAATCCTGCAGATCTTTGACAAGGTTGGCTTGGCCAGGCATCCGAAAGAGCCCCTCCTCTGTAAGACCTCGCTCCCGAATAAAGTCCACGCACTGTTCCACCAGCAGCGGGGCCAAGCGCTGGCCATGGCCATACCTCCTCTCATACTGCACCGTGTCCTCCAGCCGCTGCCCAAAGATCCCTGCCAACACAGAGCAAGAGGGACACCTGGGTGTCAGCTTCAACTCTTCAGGAGCTGGCACTCAGGGCATAAAATGAAGGAAACTTTCACTTGGAGGACCTATGGGAACCTACGTGAAGGACCAGTTTCTGACAGACTGAGAAGAGTAAAATTATTTTGCAACCCAAGAATTATATGCTGAGTGATTTTTTTTTTCCTGCTTAAGAGCGCTTCAAGCTCTGCCCTAATCCGGTTTATATCTCATTATACACAAGGAACGTGGGATTAAGATTATGTGTGTGATTATCCACAGCTGTGCTGAATCTGGATTAAGTAATTATACTTCCATTGCATCTTCTGTCCCAAGAATGCCAAAACAAGGGCTGCGTTGACTTGGTGGGACAGAATTCCTTTCCACATTCACCCACCTCTTTGCTGTCACACAGTTGCCCTTCCAAAATTCGATCTGTTTGGCCCAACTGGCAGCGATCCCACGAGCAGGGGACTGCTAACAGGACAGAACACAGCTGTCAGCATTAAACTGGCTGTTGTGAAAATAACCTACTATTCTGTAAGTTCTGTATTTCTATTTCTTTCTTCTTTTTTTTTTTCTATTTTTCGTTAAATTGCTGGAGTAAAATACATGCAAAATATATTGCCCTTCATATTAAAACATGTGTGCTGCACTTTGAAAATATCAGAACGACCAGATGGTCTAAAACCAGACTGGCCTAGGCAATTCTTAAATCAGATCTACTGTAGACATCTAGCACCAAGTACGGGGCACTGTCTCTCTCTTTGGGAAATTAGGAGGTTGATAGCAGCTGCTGAATGCCACTATTGCCACCAAATCTCTTCAACAACACAGAAGAGGTCTTAGTTCAATCCCTGCCACTTACAAACTGCTCTGTCTAAAAGGACAGCCACTGAGTTGGGTTCTGAACCCCTAATTCTGGCACTCTACGAGGGAGGAGAGCATCCAGGTTAACCATAGTTTGGCCACAAGAATCCCGTAAGTGAGAGAACCCCAGAATCTACTCCATTTCACATGAGACCAGACCATAGTAAATAGGAAATTCTACTCAAAAAATTTCTCAAAGCAACAGGAAGCCTTCCACTGACATGAAGGAGCTTTAGATCATGCATTCAGCACTTGGTTAATCCTGCAGGTCTGAGAATAAACCAGCATGCAGTACTGGAGTTACACCAGCCTGAAGCAGTGTTTATCGGATGTGTGCATGTGCTGATACCGGACCAGGGAAATCAGTAGCTTCTTAAGGTTCTACTTACCTTCCTGCTATTAACCACATTTTCCATTTTTATTTTAGTGCTACATTCACAGGAGGCTGATGCCTCCCTGACAGCAAGTTTCTGAGCCCCCGTTCACTGTCCTCCGTGGGAGACATCATGACAAACCATACCTGCTTCCTACATTCCATCCAACCCTGCTGAATCCTCCGTGAAACACACCTTTCACTCCCTGTTTCGATTCCCCCAATGAAACACACACACAAGAAGGATCCTAGAGCCCAGTTTCCTTTCCCTGCCAGTTTGTTACACATCAGAAGACAGAAACCTGCTGCGCACTCCAGCCTACACAACTGCATTACAGTATCAGAGCTGGAGGGCCATGAAGAGTCTCCAAGGAAATTCCCTCCTTATCCTGGCAGGAGGGCATGCCCTGGAGCATGGGAGTGACTTATCTTTATCACTGTAAATATTGGTTTTCTTGCAGAGTAAAGGTTTTACTAGTCTTGTTTGAATTTTCATGGAGATGGGTGTCTCTGAAGTCGAGTTCTAGTATCCTTCTCCTGCAATACCACTCTCCTCCCTTCACACCATTTCAAATAGGTAATAGGAAAAACCACCCATGAGATCAAGACTGACATGACTGAGGTATGAAGCTGATCTACCTGCCATCAGATGAGTGAAGGGAGCTGGCAGCAGGGTGGGTTTCTTCTCCTGTGACAGTGTGTGCCAAAGTGCTGTGCAGGTGAGACCACACAGCCCTCACAGGCCATTTTTTATGGAGGGAAAGAAAAGACCCTGAAACCATTGCCAGGTGAAAAACTTCTCCCAGCCCAGCTCTCCTGGCTGCCTCCCACCTCGGTCTGGCAGCCCCACTCCAGCCCACATGCAACTGCAGACCTATGTTTTCTCTTTCCCTCAACCCTGAACCCTGATTTTCCAGGGAAGCATTAGAAAAGGTCACCAAGAATTGCACAGACAAAATATCTCACCAAAACCAAGTCCACTGGTAACTGCAGCTGTCCCTTTGCAGCCCCAATCACACTGCAAATCTACGCTTTTTCTTCCTCTCTATCCCAGCCCTGATTTTCTTTTTTTTTTTTGCCCCATAGAAAAGGACCCCCCAGCCACTGCTCAGAAGAAAGGCTGCTCCCAGGCCAAGTCTTTTGGCAGTAAGAGCATTAGGGTTGGGGTTTAGAGAGAGAAAGCAGAGAGTTGCAGCCACGGTGGGGCTGGAAAGTTGGCCTTGGAGAACTCGTTCATCTGAGTCCACGGCTTAGAAAAGGAAATGAGTGTTAGGGTTCAGAGACGGAGCAAGCTGAGAGCTATCTCTGGAGTGTGGCTGGAAAGGGACTGGCAAAGGCAAGTTGGAGCTGCTGACAATTCTGGGCTCATGGAAATCTTCCATCTGGGCACCTGCTCGGGGGACCTCAATGAAGTTTAGCCTCAGGAAAGTTGCTGCTGAGACACTCACAGCTACGTTGGCAAGAGACACAGAAGATGCACCTACCCACCTGATCTGGGCTCCCCAGTTCAGGAAGGACAAGGAGCTGCTGGAAAGAGTACTGCAAAGAGTCACAAAGATGATAAGGGCCTGGAGCATCTCTTCTTTGAGGAAAGGCTGAGGGACTTGGGTCTTTTTAGCCTTGAGAAGAGAAGACTTAGGGGGGATCTGATCAATGCTTACAAATACTCAAAGGGAGGGTGTCAGGAGGATGGGGCTGGTCTTTTCTCAGTGGTGCCCAGGGACAGGACAAGAGGAAATGGGCACATACTTGAGGATAAGAACAGGCTGTCCAGAGAGGTGGTGGTATCTCCTTCTCTGGTGACATTCAAAGCCCACCTGGACAAGTTCCTGTGTAACGTGCTCTGGGCAGACCCGCCTCCAGCAGGGGGGTTGGACTGGACGATCTCCAGAGGTCCTTTCCAACCCCATATGACTCTATGATTCTACGATTCTACCTCAGTCTCCCAGGGCCAAAGCGATCTCCTATTAGTTCTGTAAAGCTCATCTCACCTCAGCTGGGTGTCAGGAGGGCTTGTACTGAAACTACCAGGATATGAAAGCCAGGATGGTCAGGGACTGCCCCTGCCTCCCAAGGAAAAGCGAATGTGGAGCCAGTCACACGCAGCCTCATCCGCCGGCTCCTCAAGGCACAAGCCTGTTTTTAATCACCAGGGCCTGCAGCTCAGACTGAACTTGGCAGCACTTCACTCCATTTGATGATCCTGCTGGAAGACATTAAAGTCTTTCTTTTCATTCAGAAGAAAGGGAACCAGTGCCATCCAGTCACACTCCCAGACAGAGTTAGGCTGCAAATAAAGCCAAAAGCAACTAGCAACCCAAGGGTTAACTTTCCTTGTCATACCCTTATCTATAGCTAGGCCCTTTTGTTTGGTTTTAAAGGGGGGAAAAAAAAAAACCCACCAGCCTGCCTGGGACCACATCCTTAATCTCAGAAAGATTCAAGAGATACTAAAAAAAAAAAAATGGGCTAGCAGAGCTACAGAATTTCTTTCTTCTACTCCAACAAGTCGCCTCTGTTCTTTAAAGATTTAGGTGGCTCCTCGTGGAAAAAGCAAGCGAGGACGGATGCACTGAGTGAGACACAGACGGGCTCTCTGTCCTGGCCTGAATAGCTCACCCACCAGCTCCAGGCATACAAAGCCTATACATTCAGCTATGCTGTCCAGACATGCAGTGGGCAGGAAAATATATGCTCCCCACTTCATTTTTCCTCATCAGAGCTCCGATTTCAACCAAAATGAACTCAAGACAGAGATAATAAAGTCAGTCCTTGAGCACATTTTCTTTACGGGGAGGACTGAGGACTCTGTACGTGCTTAAAGGGGGAGAAGTGCAGACACACCTCCATCGGCTGTACGTCCAGCTCCGCACACACACGTTAGAAGATGTGTGGGAAGATAATGGGGCACACACCTGGCTGCTGCTGCACAGCAGTACAGACACCCGCGCACGCCTGTGGTGCCTCACAGAGAGGCAGCTTGTGGCTGGAAAGATTGTGTACGTGCTCACCTGCACAGGTAAGCGCCTGCTTTTACCTTCCCACATTCATGCTTAGGCTCCCGGTTATCTGTCCCTCTCACACATGAAAGCACTGAGAAAAAAAGCCATGGGCAGACATTCAGAAATGCATATGCTTCCACAGCACAAAACACACACAAACCTCTACCTCGTGTTTCCCCTCCCCTGGCCCACCCAAGCACACACGATGGGAATTACTGAGTTATTGCAGCAGCAACGGAAAAAAAGAGTTCCACGATAGGAGCCCAAGAAAAGATAGTCCCTACCACTGAACCACGGCCACACAAAGCATGTGGGAATGGGGGAAAGGAAAGGAAGCGACAGATGATTAGGAACCAGGAAAAACTGATGAAGTAACTTGCCCAGGGTCCCACAAACGGGTCTGTGGCAGGACTTGGTGTCTTCTGACCCCCTTCCCCACAAAGAGCAGCCCTCATACACTGGGAGCCGATTCCTCTCGGCCACATACACCCATTTAAGTGTTCTATGTAGAAGCAAATAGGAACACACCTCCCCAGAACTATCTTTAAATGCTAGCTTGGCATCTGGAAGTATTTTTGGCGACAAAATACTGAGTCCTTCCCACTCTTCCCCACTTTGTAAAGCCAGCTCCTTTTTTTCAGATTCTTAGCTTCTGTCTGAGGCTAAACTCAAATATCTGCTTTTTCCTCTAGGAAAAGAAAACCGTAACAAATCCAAACTGTGGCAAATCATCTCCTACCTCTCGTTCTTGTGCAGCACTCCGCTACATGACAGGCGCTGAGCTTCAAGCAGAAACCAGGCAGTGTCAGACAGCAGGAGCGGCAGAGAAAGAAAGTCCTGACTTCAGGCATCAGACACATTCTGAGTCCCAGCGCTGGCAGCTTTCCATTCACCCAGCGCTACGGAGCGGAGAGCAGCCCATCTGCCCTGGGAGATAATCTCGGCAGCACATCTGGTCTCAGCTCCGCAGCTCGGCATTAATTATGACTTGTGCAGAAAGCATTTGAAATATCCAATGAGCTGCAGAGCTCCCCGGCTCCCTCCGCACGGCGAAGGGGAGAGGAGAGACACAGGCAGGTAGGGTCTTGCCCACCCTCCGAGCTGCCGCCAATGTAAACAGCAGCTAAGTATGGGTCACAAGTTTTAACAAAGGCATCCCCCATCGGCTCTGTAATATATTCATGCTCTAATTGCTTGTCAGATCTATTCTAGATAGCTGGAAAAGCTGAGCAACAGTAGCTGTCTGCATGCCACGCTCTGGAGCCCTTCCTGATACGGGCTACGTTAGTTCTGCTGCAGGCAACCTGGTCTGGCCTCCCGTCTGCTCCCAAAGCACCAGAAGCTTCCTTTTGGAGGGGAGCATCCCCCCAGCCTTAGACTTAATGTGCTCCGAGAGCACCTCCACAGCTCTGGGACACGTTGGAAAGTTTTACACAGCTGAGGAAAAGCTACAGTCTTTGAACTGTGTGGCTTTTTTGTGCTTACAGCCTCTCCCTCAGCCCTCCACAGAGAAGGTGCCTGCTGGTGAGTAATGGCTCAGCTGAGCAGGGCAAGGAACCACCAGCTCCTTCCATGCAAACCCATCACTAGGACTCACTTTCAGGAAAAAATTTGCCCCCTCAGCTCCCGCTCTCAAGGTAAGAAGGGTGTAGTTAATCAAAAACACTTATCACACTCCCTGTGCACTAATACAGAGGTCAGCCCTCTGTCCTGCTTAAAAATGCACTTAGGTGACTGCAGATCTGCAGCAGTCACTATAAAAACCTTTGCACCAAGCTCCCGAGGAGCTTTTTCAAGTTTGGCAAGTTTGGTTCCTCTCCCTTTGCAGGAAAAGAAAAGTTTTATCCCTGTCTGCAGCTGCTCGTCTGCTTCTGTTATTAAAATATCACGTCTGTGGTCGCTGCATGGACCACACTCACCTGAACTTAATGGTCCACCACTTTCCTTGCTGCACTGTGGCTCAAGTGACAGTAGTCAAGGTCTGAGATTCCAGGCACTGAGACAGTGATGTCCCGTGACTCAGGAAGCTTGAGATCACACTCTGTCTCTACACTGCCATTTTGATCAACAGCTCCTGAAGAAGTGACTCTCTGACTACAGGTGATGGCAGCAGCAGCATCAAAAGCTCCCATTCTTGAATGGCAAGGTAGTAAGGTGTACCTCATACAGCCCAGACCATACACTAAACAGTGTTTAAAGCCCACTAAATAATATTTGGAAAGCAATAGAGAGCCTTAAACAAAAGGTACCAATGAGAGCCTGGGTATTCTTCACCCTTTTATTATCTGCTCTTCTCTTGAGGCTGCAGGTCAGGAGAGCCTCTCCACAGCACAAACTGGGAGCAGGACCAATCCTCTCTGAAAGGCCGAGACACCATCAGGATTTTTGGCACTATTCCCTGGAAGAATACCTCAAAATGTGTTACGTCTGCTAATAACATTACAGAGCCTGGGACTCAGTGTTTGGGATGGGAGTCCAGGAGATAGAAAATGCGGACTTTGATTCTCCCATTCACTTCTCCATTTCCATTTTCCATCCCTCAAAACACAGGAACAAGGAGGCACCCAATGAAATAGAAAGTCACAGTGTTTAACATGGATGTTGCTATACAGAAAGTGTAATTAACCTGGGATTTTTCACAGCCTCTCTGTGGCCAAGGACACAGCACGACTCAGAGCACGATTAGACTTCAGCATGGCTTATAAAACCGTGAGCTGGGTAAGAGAGGACAAAGATGATGTAAACTCCTCTCCAAAGAAAGAGCTGGTGAGAGAACAAAGCAGAAGGAGCAAACTTGCTCATGTGAACATCACAACTAAAGCATAAAATGGAAGATTCTTCAGTGGTGTTCCCTGCACCTGGTGACTCTGCAGCTATAGTTGTCCTGGGAGAAGAACGAAACATTGTGCTGGTCATCTACCCATTCTCACCTCTCTCCTACAAAACAATTCTCAATTCCTTTAAAAGCTTGTGTTAAAAATCATGACTTTGACCACAGAGTATGATGAGAATGGAATAAAAACCACCCTATATGTATATATATATATACATTTAATTTGTCCTCTGTGTTCTGAATTTCCAGGTCATACTTTGTCTGTTTCATTTCTCAAAAATGAAATCCAAGATTCACACATACTCAGCGAATCGCAGGGGCCGCAGACTCCAGAAGGGCACGGTGAGAATAGCAATGAAATCCAGAGAGCTGGCCACGTTGCATATAAATTACCAGCACAATTTTAACCTGGAGTGTCCCCATGCACGTGTGCCAAAGAGAGAAGGGGGAATGGAAACCCAACTTCCTCTTTCCCCATCGGTGTGAATTTGTTTAGCTGTAGAGAAGCTTAGCACAGGGCAGCTCTTATTTTTTTAAAGAATAATACAGGCTTCTAAAGGTGTTTCCCAAGTAAATCTCACACAATCTTGCTGCTGGGGAGCTGGAGAGGTGTTTTTTTCTGGTGTCATTGTATGGAGAGAGTCCTAGTAAGGCTCTCATGAACTAGCACCACCGCAGTTGTTCTGCTGCAGGTACCCGAGCAGGGAGAAAGCATCCTGCCTGGACATGTCACCACCAGCCTGGCTGGGAAGTTCACTACAGCTCACACAACCTCAGAAAATCCAGGCATGTCTCAGGCTTGGCATCTAACTCGGGTCAAATTCAGTCTTGAATCTGGTTGCAACAGACAGGAATGGTGAACCCACGTGAACTCAGAAAATACTCCTCCTCATCTCCGATTGTGAGCAAACTTGTTGGCTTGCACAGCTCCAGCAATTGCCCATGGGGTGTGGGTATTTTTAGACACTGGCTTACACAGAGTATTAGCTCATGTGCAGGTATTCTCAAGCAGACCTGTCTGAGGGAGCTCAGATCTAGGAAATTGCTTCATCTATTTGCACAGAAAGGGCCTAGTATCAAAATTAGAATCAGAGCTGAAGTTCTCCTATTTTTAGGTGAGTTGAGCCTCGTACAGACACATAACCCAGGCAAACGTGGGCACTTGAACCTGTATCTGTTGAAAGCCATCGGTGAAAGGGCTACAGGTGAGCAGTTGCAGGGCTGAACGCACTAAGAAAGACTCCAACAGTATGTCCCCTGTACAGAAAATGTCCCTTCCAGTCTCCTCCCTCACCAAACACCTCAGACAAATCTTGCTCTGAACAAAATTATGTCCCCACACCCCTCCCCAGCTCCTCCTGGCCGGGGTCTCAACCTTTACTGGGAAAAACTAAATCTTTTAAGAAGAAACAAGCTTCTGCTTACAGACAGATAAACCAGTTCACCCTGGGTTAAAAGGTTAGCAAATAGCTGTTCTTCTATCAGGGCAGATTCTGCATAACCTGTGTGAGGTGTCATCCCATCTCCTAAAACATGTCAGGAGGGGAACTGCCTGAACAGCAGTAAATTACCCTGCCCTGGACTCTGACCAGTTTATGCTCAAAATTGACATTATAACTGTTTGCTTACAGAGGAACAATGATTAACAGACCTAAGCATCACTTAACCACAGCATTCTGAATCCACAGCCAAACCCCCGTGTCTATTGGTCTATTTCTCTCTAAACAAAGGCAAGAAGCATTTAGAGAACAAAACATTGAGAGCAACAACAAAAAAAGCTTTTTAGCAAGCAGTGATCTGGACGAATGTGCCCTGGAGAAGTTCTTTCTCCCCACAACATAAGAACATCTTTTACAGAACTTTTTATTTACTGACTCTTGCTCATGCCTGTCCACATTTAGCAGACAGCTTCCACAGGCTGGACCAAGCTATGGCTCTACAAAGCATCTGAGCAGCAGGTCTCCTCTTTCAAGCATGCTGGTTGATGTCCTGCACAGAAAACTTTTACAAAAATTCTGGGTGTTAGTAAGTAAAAAATAGTTATCATGTAGTACAATTGTTGCCACCAGAGTCTCATTGCTAAAGAAGGAGGAGAATTCCAGCTGAGGGTTCAAATGCAAGTATCACGGTGTCTGAAACCTGGTGCCAATCCTCTTCTCTCCTACAAATGAAACCAGGCACCTGGAACCTGGCAGAGCCTGTGATCGAGATTCACAACAAAAATTTAGCAGACCAGCCCCTTTTTTATCCATTCATAAAACGGAACAAGCTTATGTCCTTAAGCCTCCCCATATCCCAAGCCTGAGAGGCTGATAAGCGCAGGCACTGAGAAGCACAGGATCAATGCTGCCCACATGGGTGCTCATCCAAATCCAACTCCACCATAAACACCTCTGTCAATATGGAGCCACAATTGTAAAAATCACTACCAGGTAAACTGTATATGGCTTCACTTTGTTGCTTCCTTGAACTCAGTCAAGCTGGAAATCTGTTGGCTAATTCCCACGCATTTACCTTTATCCTCCACTATCCAACTAAAATCCTCAGTCAATACAGAGCATAACTGCTGCCTTCACCACAGAAGCAGAAGGTCTAAGTTCTAGCAACAGCTGAACCTGACTGTCTGTGCTTGGGGAGGGGATGGCATTTAGACCTAATTTATAAAATGTATAAAACATTTCAGTAAATCTGCTAGCCCTTCAGGAACACTTCTAGAAGTCAAGGGCTGAATGTTCCCTTCTCTGACCTGCAACTCAGAAGGTAGAATGGTGAAATTGCAAGACACATTACGTGATGATGGAGGAGAAGAAAAAAGGAGCAACTGTGGGGGATAGAAGAACAACCTTTAAAAAGGAAATTGGAAGAGAGAGATGGGGTGAATTTCTTTGTTCTCAGCTCCTAAATGGTTAAAATTGCAACTTGCAAGGAGCAGGCTACCATTCCCCTTCAGTAAGTACAGATCCTCATAGCATTCATCAAAGGCCTAATACAGAGAAATTAAAATACTTGCCTGCAAGCTGAGAAACACCACAGGAACGTGTTTGTCCCATTAATCATACACCGCCAGGACGTGCAGCAAGAACCACCAGTGTTTTAAAGACTGTCAGCTTTCAGACATCAAGCATGAATCCAACGACTGCAGGAATGGTCTCACTAAGAAACCCAAATCTGAGCGGCTCTGCTCCCTGTGCTACAGGCTGTGCCACCAGCACCGTACCAAATGCACAGCCACCATCACCCCACCTCACCACCACCTTCACATCTCATTAGATGATGAGAAGACAAAAGCTGTTCTCGAAGCAAACACAAGCCCCACCATATTTTATCTAAAGCTGGATTGCTCTTAGCAATGAAGGTAATGACTCCTCTCCAGAAGTTTTTCTTTGATGGCCCGGGTGGACTTCTCTTCTGTGAACCCACCTAATTCTATTTTGAATCCAGTTATTATTTTTGGTTTCCACAACATTTTGTGACAATAAGTTTCACAACTTAATTGTGCACTGCATGAAACACCTTTTTTATCTTGTTTTGAACCTCATAATTGTGTACCATTCAAATCTGCTCACCTCCCTCAACCTGCTGCTAATGCCTGTCCTAAAGTAGCCCAGGAATTTGGTGGTGTTCTTTGCCAAAAGAGTGCACTACCGACTCATGTTCAACTTGTCCAACAGCATCACAGGTCTTCTGCAAAGCTGCTTTCCAGACAGTAGGTCAGCTCCCAGCGGGGGGGTACTGTTGCCTGGATTTATTCCTCCCCAGGTGCAGGACTTCAATATTACTCTGTTGAACTTTACGGAGTTCCTGTCCACTCATTTCAGCCCGTTGAGGTCTTTCTGAACGATGGCACAACCATCTGTTGCACCAACCATTCCTCCCAATATCATTTGGAAGCTTGCTCAGATGTGCTCTGTCCCATTAGCCAGGTCATTAATGAAGCTGTTAAACAGGGCTGACCCCAGTATCAGCCCCTGGGGTGCACTACTAATGGCTGGTCTTCAGATGGACCTTGGGCTGCTGATCACAATCCTTTGAGTGCAGCAGTTCAGCCAATTCTCAATACACCTCACTATCTACCTAGATTGTGCTTTATGAATTTGTAAATGAGGATATTACAGGAGACAGTGTTGAAAGCCTTGCTGAAATCAAGACAAACAATAAATCACTGCTGTTTCCCCTCATTCACCACATCATCACAAAAGCTATCAGGTCAGCCAAGCGTGACTTTCCCTCCATAAATCCACATATTCCCAAGGAACCTTTTTGGTTTTAATCTGTTTGGAAGTGATTTCAGGGTTTGTTTGCTCCATCACCTTCCCAGCAACAGTGGTGAGGCTGACAAACCTGTTAATTCCCTAGGCCCTCCTTCTTGTCCTTCTTGAATATAGGAGTCTTCAGGGACCTCCCACAATTGCATGTCTTTTCAAAGGTTAACAAGAGTGGCCTCACACATGGACTAGCTCCATCAGCAGTTGTGAATGAATCCCATGGGGTCCCATGGCCTTGGGTATATCCATTTTCTTTAAATGTTCCCTATCCTGATCATTTTCTCCTGAGAAGTATTCCTTGTTCCTGGCTTTCCCATTGGCTTCAGGGGCTAGAGAATGACGAATTCCAATCTTACCAGTGAAGTCTGAGGTGAGGAAGACAATGAGAACCTCGGCCTTTTTTATACCCTTTGTCATCAAGTCTCCTGCCTCTTTCAGTAGTGTGCCCACATTTTCCCTAATCTTCATGTTGTTGTTGATATACTTGAAGAAGCCTTTCTTGTTGCCCTTCACAGCCCCCACCAGATTCCACTCCAGGTGGGCTTTAGCTTTGCTAAGTCCATTCCTACATATTCAGAGAGTTTCTCTATATTCTTCTTAGCTCACCTGTTCCTGCTTCCACTTCTTCTATGCTTCCTTTTTAGGTTTGCATTTTGTTCATCCATGCAGGCCTCCTGCCACTTCTGCTTGGTTTCCTGCACATTGAGGAGGACTGTTCTTGAACTGGGAGGAAGTAAGCCCAGAAAATCCCCATGGATTCTTCCAAGAGTATCCCTGAGAAGGCCAAAGTCTGCTCTCCTGAGTTTCAGGGTTGTGATCTTTCATTTGCCTTGCTCAACAATGTCTTG
Organism: Scolopax mira; assembly: GCA_004320125.1. NCBI lineage: Eukaryota > Metazoa > Chordata > Aves > Charadriiformes > Scolopacidae > Scolopax > Scolopax mira. The sequence goes on along the minus strand of BJBW01005382.1, from coordinate 25,835 downwards.
ACAGTGGCTCTTTTTCAGACAGTCATTGTGACTTGAGGCAAGTTATTTGATTGCTCAATACCTCAGATTCCTCCTTTACAACAAATGAGGACAATAGCCCTTCCCTACCTCAAGGCTGCATCATGAGGGTAAAATATGCTGGTCATAAAGCAGTAACAGAAGCCCCAGATATGACTGACAGAGGTAAGTTAGAGAAAATAACTTAATCAGACCTCAAAACAAATCTTAAAACTTTGTTGTAAGCAGTTTCAGTGGCAAGATCTACTCCCAACTTACTTTAGATCTACTCTGTGTCTCAGAGAACCACAAAAATACCCTGTGTCTGTGATACTGCTGTCTGGACTAAGGCTAACCAGCACCTCCTCACAGATGATTTGTGCATCCCTCGGACCTGGGCAGATATCTGAACTCCTAACACCATCATCCTTCTCTTCCTCTTCCCTTGGTTGGGCCCATCTCGCAGCGTGAGACAACACTGAAGAACAAACACTGATAAGCTGCATCAGGCGCCAGCTGTCTCTGTGCAGAGATAAGGGCCCACATCAGGCACCACAAACACCTAACACCTCTCCCCACACACCTGGGGAGCCTGCACAAGGGAACCCACCCCACCACCTCATGAAGGGGCTCCTTTTGGCCCAGCCAAGAACCCCACTTGAGACTGTCACCCTGGGGGAGTCCTCTAGCAAGTCAGGGAGCAGAAACCTCCTCTCTGTATTCACACTGGGCAGATAACAGAAGCCACCTCCCACTTTTTCATTACTGGAGTATCTTAGCATCTCAAATCCACTGATATGATTCTATGCTCAGGATGCTCTTACTGGAAAATCCCCATCTTACAGGTGGAGAAATTAAACCCCAAGACTCCCAAGACTGAACATGATATTCTGGCTCCTAAACAGTCTCGCATCCTGGTGGACACAGATCCAACAGCAGTATCTGACCCTTCTAAACAGCCATGTTTTGCTATCGTGCACATGTTATCTGAAAGACAATTACTCATCTAAAACTGGATACATGTTTTCCCTAATTAGGCCTATGAAGGGCTATTCTTCCATTCCCCACAGTGACATTCAGCCAGGTATGAAATTACACCTCAGAGACTTGTCCCCTCCCTGCAGCTCTCCCCTAATACAAGACATGATGTGTGCAGGGCCCTGATTGCCAGCAAAAACACTCTCTGCACTGTTTCACTGGCAGAAGAAGAAAGAATCCACAATTCACGGTTTATCTATATGGATAAGAGGACTGGAATTAATGACAGTAGAGTGGCTTCCTCTGTGGATGCTTCTTCAGAGCCCACCAGTTAAAAAGTGACTGTTCCTCTTGGACAGAGAAACCACTTGCAGAGCTCTGGCAGCATAATTACTTTGCCAGAGGGTAAAACTCTCTGTGTTTCCCTGAGGGAAACACATCCCTTCCAACAGCTTCCATCCATCACAAGGAACTGATGAAAGCTTTGGATGATGAGGAGGAGAAATTAGGACAAAGTAATTGAGAAAGAAAGGGGCTGTGACATGCATTTCTGGCAGAGGAGCAAGGAACTGCTTGTGGCAAGAGAGAATATGTAAACAGAAGAGAACAAACACAAACATAACACAAGATTAACACAGGATGATCCTGTCCCCGTGCAGTGCCGGTGTGCTAAGCCACTTGGCTTTCAACTCAGGCACCAAAAAACCTCAGCTTTTGTACCTCGTGGCCCAAAGTTCAGTCCTAAACACATTATGTTTCACACCTGCTGCAAGACAAAAACCCAAAGAAGGCATTCCCACTGCGAGGTGAGCAGACAGAAAGGGTATTCCTTAAAGCAGCTGTATTTCTTCAGACTAGAAGCACAGCCCCACCATGACACTTGCACAGAATGAGGAATGAGCTCCTGTCCCCACCACCACACCAAACACTTCCAGTGCATCCACCCTCAGAGGCCACTGGGAGCCTCACTCACCCAAGCCTTTGGCTACCAACCCTTTGTATCCAGGGCTATGCCACTGCTCCAAGCACTCCAGGATCATAGGGAAGAGCTTTAATCACCCTCTGTCAGAATGTGCTCCAAAACTCACTTTTATCAAGCCACTGTGACAAACTTTATTCTTAGAGACATAATCAAAACTTTCAGAGTACTCTCAAATCTCAGTTTACAGAAATTTCTGCTCCAAATGAGATGGACCAGACTCAAGAATTCAGGAGCCTGAAACTCAGGGAAACTTCTTAGAAATTATTTTTCCCATAAACAAGACAGTTCTTCTTCAAAAGACTTAGGAACTCTAGGATTTTATTTTAAGGCCACATTTGAAGTGTATTTCAAAGCACACATTCCATATGGCTTTTAAGCCTGAATGTGTCTCCTATTAATAATTTGGGATCCTCCGCAGCTTTGGGGAGTTTTCTGTGTTATTTTGAGAAGTCTTTGCTGCTCACCTTTAAACATAGTTCATGTGCCCGCATCAACACGTAAGAAGATACCCTCAACCTTCTTAATTTATGTTTCTTCAATACATCATCAAAGATTAAAGTGTGGCTAAGCCTCCTCTTTTATCTCGGCATAATTCATTTCTACACCATATCACCCTTCTCCAGAGCTGGATATTTACATATTAATAATGAAGCCTGCTTTTTAATTCCTTCCCCCCATCCCTTTAGCTTCGTATATTAAAAAGTGTCGATAGATAAGACTTGGCTCTCAAATTAGTGGTGGTAGCAAAGCGAGTTCAAATTATTCAATTAAAAGACAGTCAGAGCTGTGTTTACTGTCCTCCTACGTTTGAGCTAAGCTTGGATCTCACTCGCGGAGAAATTGCCCTGCTCTGATTCTGAGGGAGGATTAGTAGGTTTGATTATTTCCCCAAACTGGCTAAAACCATTGGGAAACAACAGTTTGAGCATCTTTACTATTTCCTACTTATTGGCATGTCTATAAATACCTTGTGAAGTGCAAAGAGACTAAGGATGCAATTCCATGGTTTCTTTAAGCCAATTTATGTGTGGGTTGCAGGGACAATGAACAAGCCTGTCCTCTTTTACCCCATCATCTCTCCTTCACCTCACCAGCTCTCCCCATCGTTTTGGGACTACTGGTCCCACAGGGTTAGCAGGGCCAGGGAGCCAATCCACCCACAAACTAATGCTTTCCCCCCTTTTTTTTCCCCTGCCAGGTCATTTCCTACTGCACAGCTGCATAACCACTGGTGTTAGCAGAGTGAAACGTGGTGGGAACACATGATTGCAAGGTGGGGAACGACCACTCCTATCAGTCAGCTCAGAGGAGCAGTGAAACCACAGTGTAAGAATCTGTTCATGCAGCTTGGACGACAAAGCAGCCACAGCCAAGCTGGATTTAGACTAATGAATTAGAGTATTAGAGCAGAGAGCTCAGGCCAGGCAGGACGTACACATATTCTTGGATATTTTTTTATCCACAGACAGAAGAAAAACTTCAATACACAATTGTGATTCTTTCCAACTCCACAAAGGGCAGTTCTTCTCTTCTACAGGGTTTAAGCCAGCTCTCACCAACACCCCAAGCAGCCTTCACACTCACATGGATGGAACCAGATCAAATCTGCAGTAGGAGAACAGCCTCAAACAGCAGCTGCTGTATTGTCCCTGGCACTGCCCTGCTCCCACATTCTCACCATTTCACTCTATGTTTTTCTGACATCCCATAAATCCCCAGATCCTGGTATCAAATGTAAGAGTAAGAATATGTGCCTCATTTAAAGAAAACACATGATGTTATCCAGTAGCTTTGCAGAGAAGTTTAGAAATATAGAAAAAGAGTGGACTAATGAGGACAATACTTCCTCATATAAAGAAATTAAAAAAAAAAAAAAAATCCATCCCTACCTTAATGCCATCCTCATGCTTCTGTTTTTAAAATCTTAGAATTTTTAACTGTTTATTATTTTAATTCCTAAAAAAGGATGATTGCTCTGGAATTATTCTAAGAGATTGGCAAAACACGAACACTAAAGAAGCCAAGTTTGCACTGATACCAGCAGTGCCCTAAGGAAGACATCATTTGTTATGACTGTCTCCTTTTTCTTCACAGTATTCATTTGATGTAAAACATGCAATGTAAGGTCCACTACAAACAGCCACAGAGATTCTGATACTTGTGTTGGAGGAATTGCAGGGATCTGCACTGAACTCAGAGTCTAAAAGACCTTTCACTGTGGAGTGGACTGAACTTCAGAAGGAAAGCAAAACAAACACATACTCATGTTTAAGGAGAAATCATGGTAGATGAGTTTCTTCTAGTGAAAAGGTCTTGATCTGCCTCCAGCACAACAGCATCGCGTGCAACCTCTCAGAATCAGGTACCTTTTGTACACACACCCTTTCTGCTAAGTGAAAGAAGGACCTAGGAAAAAATTACATCATCCCTAGAGATTGTATCTCATCCAGACAAACCAAACACTGCTACACAGAGACTCAAAACTGTAAGAGTCACTTGATAAAAAAAAAAAAAAACCACAAAAAGAAAACAAACCACAAAGATAAAAGTTCCTAACAAACACTGGGTCTTCTTTGTGACCTTGTGGTATTCAGGACTCCCTCAATTTGCATCAAGGTCACTTTTTTCCCCACCTAGATACAGGAAAACTAGTAACTTTATTTCAGCAGAAGTAATTGTATTACCTAACCCTTATCTGGCCCTTTTTTATCTGCACCTCTCAGAAGAAGTCAATATCACTATCTGTGGACGATACCAGTATTTGCATGAACTCCATCAGTAGCACACAACTCACTTCAAAGCACAGAGAGCCCAGTGCCAGGCCAGAAGGTGCTATCACCACCAGCAAACCCAGAAGAAAACATCTGTGAACCTTTGTTCTACACTAAACCACAAAAACACTTCCTATCTAATCTACTGACTTGAGAATTTGAAGACTGTTGTATAATATCAACAGGGAAAGCGTGGACTTTCTGTTCATTTTAACTACAGGAGTTGTCAACAGCTGTATTATCTTACAGGTGTTCACTCAGCCTGACCCTGTTGTTCTTCCTCAGGCTACGCCCCCACTGAACCCAGTGGAAGCTTTGTCTTCTCAACTGGGCCCTCCATGAGCTATAGGAAAAGCTTTGCTGCCTCTGGCTCTATGGAGGTTAAAGAAAATTGAGATAACTGGACTTGTTCCTTTATGTTCACAAGGATAAGAAAGGTCCACAGAATAGCTCATAATTAGTTGTAAAAAACTGAATATTGACAATAGGGATAGGCTTATCATCACCACCCATTTCTGACTGAGAGTCAGTTATAGTCTGGATGTGCCCTTCCATCCCATTCCTTTCCATCCCTTGGCAAAAAAAATCAACCCAATCCCCTTCTGCAAAACACTTCAGACAATCAAGAGCTTATCTAGGCATCTCAGTGATTTTACAGTGTTACACATATCCTAGTATCACAAGAATATGTTTTACCTTGAGGCAAATGTTTTAATTTATGTGCATGTGAGCTATTTGCAATACCTCCACCAAATGGAGCCCATATAACCCGTCGGATGGCTTTCACCCAATCTTCCATTTCATTCTGGGAATTAGCCATGAGCAGGAAAGTCTCATGATTGACAGGCATCTTTTCCCGGTCCCCCGCACCACCTGAAAGACAGAATACAAATCTCTTTTAGCATCTAGTTCAGAAGAGAGTAACCAGTGACTGAAACTACCAAAAGTCCGGGTCAAAACGATCAAAAGATAATTTTAATTGAGTAGTTTTACACATAATTCCTACTCATGCGCTGCAGCACCCACAAAGTTGGTGTAAGATCAAAGCAGAAGTGTAAAATGTGCGTTTCCAGTGTGGGATCCTGGTGATGTACCCACTGCTCCAGCAATAAGCCAAGTGAAGGCAGAGGCTGTAGGACCCTGCAGGAGGAGTGCAAAATGAATTTCCCATGCCCGTGATGAGGAACGGAGAGATTATTATGCAAAAGGTAATAATACTCAAGTGAACAGTAAGACGTTTCAGTGCTTGAGATGCAGAAGTCACAAGATCATTCACTCTCCTCAAGTCCCTGGGAATTTCTATCCTCAATAGAAGAAAAAACAAGAACCATTTTGGTCTTGCACCCAATTCATAAGAAAGGTTTTAAAGAGGAGTTAAGACTTGGGGATATGAATTTGATGCTCCCACTCGAAATAAGAACTTTAGGAGCTATTAAACTTTGGCACACGATATCCCCCCCCCCCCCCCATTTTATGTTACGGAGCTGGATACAACCTGAGGGCCACATAAACACATAAAAGCTTTATTGGAGCAGCCTCTGTATAAAAAAGCTACTGATCCCATCCAGCAGAGCAGCTGCATCACTAGCAGCTTCTCCATCACCATGGAAACTGCCTTTGGCTTTGCTATGGAGATAACATCTTGTCGTTGTGTCACTGTCATTTCCACGCTTACGTGGCTTTCAGTACCCACCAGCCAGCACAAGCTGCCAGCCTCTCTGTCCGTGGAATCCAGAGATAAGAGCAGGTCGATGGCACGAGGTGGTTTCTGCAGAACTGATTTAGAGTACACAGAGTTACACCTCCCAAATCCTCCCTAATCTGGGGAAAGGAGCAAGCTGGGAGCTGCCTGGGAGCCAAGGAAGTACCTTTTCTTGCTATTAGTTGTTTCCTGGCAGAGACACGCTCAGAGATCATACGCTGATTTGCAAAAAAAAAAAGGGGCAAAATGAGATGTGTTGGGGAGCATTTTGCATCTCTCTGAGAAGCAATTCCCTGAGCTGGGAAACTAAGGAAGCCTTTCAGCAAAGAAGAGAGACAATACCCACCTGGGAGCAGGCATGCAGCTTAGGAAACAAAAGCCATGATGATGCTTTCCCCCCACATTTATCCAAATTCTGTTTCTTTCCTCATAGTACCCTCTCAGACTCCCAGTTTGAATTTACTGGATATTCCTTAAGATATATATACAAAGCAGAGGAGCTCTCTAGCTCAAGGTTTAGGTGCAGGAATCTGAATGGATCAACACTCCATCATACTCCATCATGAAGAGGACACCCTTCATCATTTGCCTACAGAATCAACAGAGCAGGAAATTACAGCCTCATTTTTTAGCTACTTACTCAACCTCATGGTGAAAGCAGAGGTCACCAGGTCTAATTCTCATACACAGATAGGCAGAACTATCACCATGCCCTTCCTTGACCAAATATCTCACAGGAGATATGACAACAAGAAAGAGGCCTTTCACAGCCTTCAGCATAGACTGGAAACAGGGGGTCAGGACCTGGCTCAAGCTAGCCCTTCTAAGGAATGAAATGGTCTCAAAAAACCATGTACTCTACGGGTCACACCACCAGCAAACTGAGCTCAGATGAAACACAGTCCTGTTCTTAAATTTAAGAGGGCTCAGCTGAGATCTTGCCCACCCCAGCCACGAAGGACAAGAAGAGACCAGAATCTTAGCTTCGAATTAATTACAGACTGCAAATGTAGTCAGAACAGCTGAACTAACCCATACAAAGATTGCCATAAAAAGCATAATAAGCAGAGAGGGAAGAAGATGACTTCTTACTAGACTTCTGCAGAAGTGGTGTCTCAGCATCTTCCCACTGAACCACTGTACCACAGGGGAGCTGACTACAACTCCCCTTCCCTTAAGACCTTACTTTGGACCCACCAGCTGCCTTCTAAACCTTCAGAGGCCTTTTTCACACAAGCATTTAGGGAAAAAAAAAAATTATACTTCTATTTGAGGCTGTAAAAAGTAAAAACAGGATGGGAAAGAAAAAGATTCCTGTACACACTCGATCTGAGACTCTGCCAAAAACTACATAAAACTCCTCCATGGTTGGCTTGCCCCACTGAAACTTTAAATAGGAGCAAGGCCATGACCCTACGAGCTGCCTGTGGGAGAGTCAGTAGCGACTGGTCACACAAGGGCAAGCAAATGAAGACAACTCCACACACAGAGACAAGCTCGGAAACAAGAACACACTTCAGCAATGCTTCTCAGAGAAAGCCTCACATGGTCGCATGACACGTCTATGTGGTGGCAGAGCACGCAGACCCACCTATAAACTGTTATTATTTTGTTAGATAGCATTTTAATCGTGTTCCTTTCCACACACAGCTGGGTCCTTTCACTACATCCTTGAGGCAACAAGGCTAAAGGGCAGGGTTTGGTCTCTGTGTTGTTGTAACCTTCAACAGGTTTTGGGTTTTAGCAGTCACAAGAATGAGAAATAGCTAAATTCAAATGTTTAAGTCTTCTTAAAAGAATAAAACAGCACAAAAACCCAACAAACCAAAACCAACAAGGAACCGATGCCACATACACCTTCGTCAGAAGTCCAGAATTTTGTCCAAAATTCACAAATGCTTTCCTTTCTGGGCTCAGACCCGAATCGGGATCTTCTTACAGGTTCTGGATTTGAGCTGGCAACACAAACATGGTATCAATTCAAACACCTTAGTCTTTAGGAATTGTATTAGGAATTTTTTCCTCTCATAGCAATATGAAATTCAGCTGCATCTCTCCTTTTATAAGCTGTTTCCAGTGAGGAACATTAGAACTTTTGTTTGCCTGGAGTTTCGTTGACACAAGCTTGACCTTCTTTACTCAACATTTGTGGAGCGGAGCCTTAGATCCCCTTTGTCAGTATGGAAAGAGAAGTTTAGGGGGAACAGGACTGGACTTCCTGGTAGAAGATGTTCCTGCCCCGTTGCATTTAAAAGAAGAAACTTTCTACTCTCAAGGTTCTGTTGAAGTTGGCAGTTTCGGTTATTGTTCAGACAATTTCCCTTCCTTCCACCTCCCATCTCGTTTGCCTTTCACCCATTTCTTACATCACTCTGCTTACTGGTGGGCTGGCGCACCGTCATTAGATCAACTCCGCTGAAGATTTAGACAGCTACAAATGCTTGTGTACCTGTACATATTTACGTGTTTGGATTCCTTTGGTGTGGATAGTAGAGAGGTATTTTCAGTCAGAGGGAAATTTCTAGCTGGCCACGTACATGCCGCTGCAGCCCGTGGGGAGGAGGCAAATGGCAAGTTCAAGGCTGAATTATGATGGGGGTGGCTGGTGGGTAACACAAGGCCTGGCTGAGATGTTCGCCCTCGGTACTAAAGCAAGTAGGGACAAGGAACCTTTGATTGCAGACAAGCAGCAACAAAGATCTTGACAAATGGACAAAAAGTAGCACCCGCAGGTGAAAAGAAACAACTGCGATGATTCATCTTCCCTGACCTGCTCTTTATGACGGTCTTAACGGTGAGGATCAGATTTGGGGCTCTAAGATCTCCCCGATAATGAAGGAAGGTGAAACATGAGCTAGATTAGTTCTGTCAAGATTAAGAGCAGCTCTATTAGGGGGAACATTGCTTGGCACAGTAGGGGGAAAAAGTAAAAAACCCTCACAAACAAAAAGAACCACACACCAGTCTTGATCTTTGGGTTATGAAAAGAGACAGAAGAAATCCTAGTAAGAAAAGGTACTTAAGAGTGCTCAGAACAGTCTTTTGAAACTTAATTCCACTTCTTCAATCGTTGCCTTTGGCTCTGGCTAACACCATCCTGAAGCACAGTCCAAGAACCTGAACACCAGAGACAGACCATGTCCATCGTACTTGAATCTGGGGTTAACCTGCCATCAGCAGTTTAAATATGCTACAATCAATAACAACTCTCCTGCTTTTCTGCTGTTTTTTTTTTTCTGGGTGATCCTTTAACAGAAGGAAAACTTGCTGTGAATACAAAACCGACCTTGAAAGGCACCATTTAGGCTACTTGAGGACAGCAAAAGCAGTAAGAAAAGCTTGAAATTGTCAAGGAGTGACAGATAAAAATAAGGACAACTGACAGGATCTACAGGGGTATGACCTGGGAAGAATTAAGCAACAAACACTGATGTGTGCTTGCCATCACTTTTGTATTTGTATCTGTCTATCTATATATCCATACCCACCCATCTACCTATACATGGCATATCCAAGTTGGAAGTCAATTTGGAAGTTGAGACTAAACTCATGACCACACTTCAAAAAGTTTATGAAATTAATAAAAAAAAAAAAAAAGAGAGAGATTTTGGGATTTAGTATCATACAGAATACAAATAAAAAACCCCAAGCTTTGCATCAAAATAAATTTATTGGGTCTCAGTTCCATTGGACAACACAACAGAAATTGTTCCAAAAAATATATGTATCTTTAAAGTTGAAGGATGTTTTATTTCCAGAGTTTGGGATGAGTTTGAGGGGATTCTAACATTCAGCTTTCATTTGTTTGTGTTAATGGGGAAAGCTAAATTTTAAATACCTTTTATCTTACAGAGTAAGTTCAACTCAACAATTGACATGGTCAAATTTTCTTAGGGCGGGATTTACGAGTGTGCATTAAAATCTCATTGACTTTTCAGTCAAATATAAATGCCTAATTTCCTTAAACGCTTTTCAATCCACCAGGTTTATTGATAGCTACAGGAAGATAATCATCAAATTTTCACCTAAAAGTCCTTGCAGAGGATTTTCATGAGTCCCTAAATGATTTTTAGGCCCTGGATCATAGGCCTTATGCCAGCGAGTAAAGCAAAGGCAGGCATTTAAAGCCACTACCATTTATAAACTCATCCTCACCCAAAGGCCCTGTGATCTGTTCTCCCTCCCCTCCCTTCTGTGGTTTCAAACACCATTAAACTGCTTTAAAAAAGCACCAACAAAGAGATTAGACCTCAGAACTGTGGTTTCTTATGCAAAAATTCTGACAAGACTTAACATGAACAGAGGCATCACAGCTTCTCTGTACTGGTACATGGACTACAGAAAACCCTTAAAAACCTAAGGCTAGTGCTCTATTTCACTCGTTAGAATTAAGTGTATGAAAGAAATGAAGACTTCATTTATCTGTGGTCTTTTAGACACCAAAATTGTATCAGGTCAAGCCAACTTGGTGCTTTCTCACTCCTGCCTGGAGATGCCTTTCTTGATATGCATGTGACCCATATTACTTTACACTTGCCAATTAAAGTGGTTAATGCTACTGGTCACTTGAAAAGAAACAATAAAAAATAACCCCATATTCCAGGTAAGCCCCATGCTGGTAAGTGGTGCCACACTCCAGGAACCACAGCAAACAGAAAAGATGATGTAAGAAAAGAGGAAGGGAGAAAGAATTTGAAGTACATGTAAAGGAGGAGCAAGTAACCTTGTCACAGATGCCACCTTGAGCTCCTGCTTATAAAACCTGCGTTCATTTGCTCGAAGCTTTTTAATGTTTAAGTCCACTTAAACTATTTATTAGGGATTTTTTATGTGTTTAATCTGCTTTAGTCTGAGCTGTGAGATTCTTAAGTCAGGTTTCAGGCATTAAAAACATATTTATTGTAATTTTATTCCAATACTTTCATGGCTCCCTGTTTTCAATAATTTGAAATTTCAGAGAGGAAACTGCTATCCTGCCTGGGATGTGCTGCTCGCTGTGGCCACGTTAACTCAGCTAAGGTGAATTCCCAACTGTGGGAAGGTCATTCCCCAATATTTAGGGCTGAGATGAGCCCAGGCATAACATGAGGCACTGGAACAGGTTGCCCAGAGAAGCTGTGGCTGCCCCATCCCTGGAGGGGTTCAAGGCCAGGCTGGATGGGGCTTGGAGCAACCTGGTCTGGTGGGAGGTGTCAGGAGGTTGGAATGAGATGATCTTTAAGGCCCCTTCTAACTCAAACCATTCTATGATTCTATAATTCTATAGTAGCCCTGTAAGCAAGCTGTACTGTTAGTGCTTTGGGGTTTGTATCAGCTCCTATTAGCTTGTAGCAAGAGATGAAACGTCTCCAACAAAGTCACAGCTGGTTTAATAAGCCAGCGGAACCACACCAAAAAGGAATCAATCAACAATAATTAACATGAGGAACGACTACAAACAATTGCTCGGAGCTGTGTGACACCACGTCACCTCCTGCGACTCCTGCGCTTCATCCCGAGCGGGACTTCGAGAGGACCCATATTCTAATCGTGTCCAAGGACACCTCGGGGGTTAGACTGTCAAATAACTAACAGTTTGCTCAATTAAACTCTTGTGGCTCAACTCAAATAATGTTTTCTGATAGAGGATTCCTGTGCAAACCAAACACGTTCACTTAAAAAACGAGCTCGTAACAGTGACAGCAGGACCTTCTTAGGCAAAGCTCTTGGTGGGCAACGACACGGTCACTACCTCTTATAGAAATATTTGCTGACAAAGCAGACACATTTATGGTGTAGCTTTGCCTCTGCTGACACTAATGCTACCAGACAACAGGTATCTGCCACCTTGGCACCAGCTTCTCACTGGAAAAAGAAAGTTCCTACTGGAAAAAGAAAGTTCCTACTGGAAAAAGAAAGTTCCTACTGGAAAAGAATGGGAAGGTGTTGGGAGCCCAGCCACAGTTCTGGTTCAGCTTCTTCCAGTTGCACAAATTTGAGCTCCAGAGCTCACAAACCCCTTCTTTGAAATCTTTCCAATGCATCACCAGCTCTCAGAGAGCTGCCCACCTCATGAGGTGACAAAAAAGACAACAAGCTGTTCATCTCTTTGACAAAACCAACAACCTCTGTCTGTCTACAGATGCTCTGAAAGAAGAGGGAGAAGGAAAAGAAAGAAAAGACATTTCTTCCCCTTACAAAAGAGGATCACGACCCTCTAACCCCGCAACAAAATCACATCTGTGGTGGTGACAGCAAGTGGGGATGAGAAGAGTGAGAAAGAAAAGGTTGCACAGCTTTCCCCCCCCCAGCACGTTCTACAGACAACATCAGGCTGCTCTCCCTTAGTCTCCACTACTCCAGAAAACCAACCCTTCCAGACTTTCCTCTGTGTCTTTCATAAATTACAATGAGCCTAGTCCTTAACCTTGAAGGAGTGTGAAGCTGCAAGGGCTCTGCTGAACTCCTGTTTGTTCCACTGTCCTCTGCTCTGGATGGAAAGGAAAGGAATGGAATGTTTTCTCAGGCCAGCAGCAGCCCCACACTCACAAAGTCACTTGAGGCAAGTCACTGGCAGCAGCCGTGTGCCTGCCCCCGTAAGGCACATTCCAGGAGACACATCTAAAAAAAGACAATTATGAATTTGAGGATATAGAAAAGTATGTCTGAAAGACTCGAAAAGTAGTGACACATCAACGCAAAACAAGCCCCATGGTTCCATGTGGTTCCCCAAAGCAGCAAGTGCTCCACACTTCTGAGGAATGTATCAAATTATATTTTCCAACTGTGGTTATGTTTACATGCTATTAGAAAGGAGGAAATTCCTTCCTGACCAAAGATGATGAGACTTCATGCTTTGAAATATTTGAATGAAAATGACTGTATAATTTTTATGCATTACCATGAAACCACAAGCAATTTTCTAATTCTCATAAATTTCTTCAAATCTTTAACACTGAAGAGAAGAGTTGAGGGAAATTTTAATTCCCCGATGAGAAACAGCTTCCCACAACAACAGAATGGCAGAGTCTGATCTATTTTGCTTTGACAATTTAATCTCAGAGAGATAATATCCACCTTCTGCATTCTTCTGGGACCCCTGGGCTCACATTTTCCAGGTCTTCCCACTAGTAGGATTAAAGTGGTTCTCATGCTTTCTAAATAAGTCTCTCTCCAACTATCTTCTCCTCCTGTTTGCCCCTCGTAAACCTATTTTTTAATTTCCCCTGCAGACAGTCCACCATGAAACCAAAGACATCCATGCTCTATCCTTAAAGGCCTCAGGATGGATGTAGCTCCTATCTTAGCCAATGCTCTGGACTTTGAGCTATGGAGACTGTGGACACCAGAGCTTTTAGCTGAGCCTGTAAAGACTCCTATTCACTGTGGACTCAATACAGATTTCTGCAGAAATTCAAGCCAGTTGCAAACATTATTATTTTCTTCAGTGAAATGACTGAAGCTTTACAAGCACCATTTTGGCAGCAGCAAATACATGGACTATCATTACAGACTCAACAGTCGCAGACTTTGTTTTTACAAAAAGGAAGCTATTTGTCACATTAATGCAGAAAAGAGATTGAAATGCAAAAGAAAATACACTGCAGGCCTTTGGCAAAATGTTGGCAAATTTGGAAAAAACCCTTGCCAACATCAATGATCAGACAATGCAGCTGGAAGTGCTACCGATATAAACCCAAACTGAAGAGCTCAGGGAAATTCTGATCCAAGTCCATGGTCTTGTTATGGTTTGCAGAGACTATAGCAGTCTCCTCCTGTATCTGGCTATCCATTGGGTAACAAATGAATCTCCTAAACATGATGGTGTAAACCCATAACACTCTTCATCCTGGCAACAGTGCTCTTTGGCAAAAAGGAAAGTCCGCATTTGTCACCCAGAACACAGCTGTGGGTGGCCAACGGGCTCAAGGTTGGGCTGATGCAAAAAGCAAGGGCCTCAATTCTTTGTGCTTTAGGACAATTGTCAGTGAATCACTGGCAGGAAAACCCTTAGCAAAATCAATTCTAATTCTCTCCACCCATTGGCAATGGACAGATTCCTCCCAGTTAATAGCATTATCAAAAAGTCCACACAAGTTCCTTTGAAGTGGTTAATCATTAGCTGATGTAACCCCACTTCTCAAAAACATGTTGATTTAGATCTGATTTAAGCAAGAAATGAAAAGGGGCTGTTAGGTTAACAACAACTCATCCTGAGAGACATCTTCAGCTGATGGACTTCAAGGGAGTGTTGAACATAATGCTCAGCTCCGAGTCTCAATGGACTTCCCAGTGGAAGTCCTGTGGCTCTAGCACACTGAAATACTGCAGATCTACTCCTGGAATGTGACCTCCTTCCTGCAGAAATCCTTGAACTTCTGCTGGTCTTCCTAGATCTGCATGGCATTGTAGTCCAAGTGCTCTGTACTGGTGTCTTCCTCCAGACTGGTTAGCTAGCAGAAGGGAAATCCCTGTATTTGAAAACCTGGATCAGCAGCTTCTTCTCCACTATGCCATCATGTGCAGTCTCTTAGCAAAAAACACTGTCACCTTCTACGGGCTGTGATACGTTTCCAGAAGGTCCTACAAATCATCTTATTATGCTCTTTGATACCTTACAGGCCTTTGTTGAGTGTCAAGCAAAGG
Source organism: Scolopax mira (assembly GCA_004320125.1). NCBI lineage: Eukaryota > Metazoa > Chordata > Aves > Charadriiformes > Scolopacidae > Scolopax > Scolopax mira. Next base: position 10,780 of record BJBW01005382.1, on the reverse strand, counting down.
CTGCTGACCAAAGCTAGATCACAGCAAGACAGATTCTCTTCACTAACAAGGCAAACTAAAAGAATTTCCACAAAGGATCACAAAAAGAGAGAAACACGCAGGAGAAGTTACAGTTTATGCCTTACATTATGGTTTACAATTGGACTTGATGATCGTAAAGATAATTTCCAAATAATTCCACAATTACAACTAACGGGATTGTGCCCCAAAAGTCCTGAAGTCTCACACAGCAACCAAGGGCACAGCAACCAAGTGGGACACAGCAACTTTCTCCTGGTGTGAGAGTGTGTTTGCAGCACGGATGTTCACACTGGGTAACTGTGACTGTAACTGTAACTACAGCCCAGTTATCTCTAGAACAAGTAATGTCACCTTATGAAAAATCCCCACTTTCCCTAAGCTTAAATCAAGTACCAGGTAATGGGACAGCACAGGTTCACATTCATAGAAATGAATTTATATATTTATTGCAGTTTAGGGGCCACGTAGGAAATCCAGCCCTCAATGCATTTTATGACATTCAAATACAGAAGATGAAGTTGTTATCCCAAGGAACACAAAAGCCTTGCTCAATGCACGTTGTGAACTATTACTCAGCAATGCCAAGGTTGCCAGTTGAAGCTGGAGTGATGTTAACTACACCAATTAGATCTAATTGCACAGATTTAGGCCACTGAAAACTAGCACTTGACTGAAACTGGTGGAATATCAGCCTCACTGCTTGGAATGCCCTCCATAGGCTACGTATTTGGGTATTTTTATGCTTATGGCAACCGAAGGCCCGTTCTAACTGACATCAGTGGACACTGGAGCCCAGTTAGACCACTAAGAAAAATGAGAGGAGGAAAAAAGGCACGTGTCTCTGCCCTGGGAGCATCCTCCCTCTCCTCATCCTGCTCCCTTCCTGCGAGCACAGAGCTGTCTCCAGCCATCGCAGGCAGCCTGTGTTCGAAGAATTTTTGTCTTTGCAGTCAAAGGCAGGATAACAGCCAGAAACCGGGAGCCGCTCAGCCAATGACACGTTATATTAAAAAGCCTTCCAGCTTCTGTTTCAAAACAAAGAGATCTTGATAAGCCTGAAGCTGGCAGCTGCTGCCAGCAGGATGCTGCCTTCCTCACCTTGGGGACACCTGCTGAGCTGCTGCCTGTTTAATATTACATCCAACCAGCGCCTCTCCAGACCATGAATTATGGATCCGCAGGGAAGCCGCGGTACGCAGGGAGCCGGGGAGGAACAAGGTTTGGAAATGGAAGAACTATTTGTGTTAATGGTCTGCGAGGCTGGAAAAAAAATCACTGGTGGCTCAATGATTTGTCTGAGCCCCAGCCAGGTAACGGAGGGGTGGGGGGAGCAGGGAAAGTGCTGCCTCCTCCTCCTCCTCCCTTCCACACTCTTTACTGGGAGCAATCGGGTGAGTTTGAAAGTCCCTAAAAGTGCATATAAACCTAAAATGAGGGGAAAAAAATAATAAATCAGAGCTCTAAGTTTGCATGGCTTGTGACTACAGCCACTTTTTACTGCTCTAGCATTAAAGGCATAGCTTATGTTTTACCTTTATTTTTATTTAATTGATCCACAGTGGGAAAGCAAAAACCCAAGACAGTAGTAAATTATTGCTTTTCCAGTCTGATCTCTGTGAGTTTCCTCTCTTTAAGAGACAGCTCAATATGTAGTCTCAGAAGCCAATCTGGCAAGCACTTGCCAAACAGACACAGCTCCTCCAGCCTTCCAGAGGGGAGATTTAATAATCCTCTTGCTTTGTTTAATTGAAGTTAGGCCATCTGGGTATCCAGGCATTATATAAAAATTATCATAAGGAGCGAGCACATATTCAAATGCACAGTCAAACATCTGTAAGCCTGAAATGTTCCTGGTTACAGATATTCTAGTCCTGTCCATGTTAGAGTAGATATGAGTGAAGGCCAGTTCTCAGAAGGAGGCAGTAAAAAGAGCTTTTCATACCATACACCTCATCCTAAAATAAGCTTCATCTAGTCCGGTTCTGTTATTTCTCTGTCCAATTAAAAATATCTAACACAGCTTTTTTCAGATAAGGAATAGTCACAACAGAGTAACTGCAAAACAGTCTTCTGCTAAATATATGCAAGTGGATGTGATTTCAGTGAATGCTTTAGCTATTAACAAATAAATAAAACTAAACAAAGAAAGACGTTCCTTTGCTGGAATATGATTGTCACAGAATTAAACATCAGTGTTTTGGGGGAACAGGCACAGTGAGGGTAAAATTACTTTCCAAGGTTATGTGTGCATCAGTGGGGAAATGCCTTCTCTGTATTTTAAAAAAAAAAAAAAAAAAGAAAAGCCTTCATATTCCACAGTGAGAAATTCCTACATACCAGTGGAGAAGTGAGATACAGAGACACTAAATGATTTCCAGTGTGATACTGGCCAGTGACTAGCAGAGCCAGGAATGAAAAACAGAACTACTCCATCCAAGCAGCCTGGATTAATCAAATTGATTCTCATAAAGCAAGAAGTACTTTTTGGAAGGTCAGTCGTGTGCAACTGCAAAAGCAGTGCCAGCCCTAGAAAGCAGAAAGTGAAGAATGAGAGAGAATGAGCTGAACAGCATGAAGAGTGGTCCCCAGCAGAGGATGGAAGCAGGCCACGTTCTCACCAAAGCACTGCTCTCAAATTGGGAAAGTCACAGCAGAAATTAGGAGCGTGGTGCGTCTCAAAAAGCTGTTCCTTCACTCGACAGCCTCAGCGGGTTGCCTGGCACCCCCTCTTTTTTGGCAAGCTGAAGTCACGGCTCCCTCGGGGGTGAGAGAGCTGAGGGAGAGCCCAGCGGCGCCGTGGCCAACTCTGCCTGGAGAGAACTCTGCCTCTTGGCAGTGCCGGCCTCTCCGGCTGCCCAGTCCCGGGGGCTTGTGGAGAGATGGCCTGGATCCCAAAAAGCCTAGAGACCGGTTGGGTAAAGGCCCAGTTCCACTCAGGTTTTAGTACCGGGGGAAGGCGATTTGCACTAGAGCCACATGGCTCTGGAAGTCGTTTGCTGAAGGACAGACGTGTCTCTTGGTGTCCTGCCAGCTCCGTTCATATCTCCATGTCCATGGAGTCCTGCACACTCCTTCCTGGAGTCTCTGACCACCCTGCAGCCAGAATCCAGACAGCCTGTGGGCTCATCCTTGCTTTGATCCCGGACACCTCACTGTAACACATATGTGCCTCACTGCATCCCAAAGCTATGGAATGACATTATTTCTATTTGAGGAACAAGCCCTAAAAAAATAATACTTTCACTGGTTCAAGAGGTAACAGCCTCCGTTTCTGCCTCGTTGTGAGGCTTTTGTTCTCTTTTCCGTACTGGAGCATCCGCCAGTGGATGAGGAGTTTAATGAAACACAAAGGGTCAGATCAGACTGCCTGGGCTTCGGGATGAAGCACACACCACCGTAATTCTGGGTCTGTGTGTGTCTAACCATGGAGCTACCCAGCTCCTCTGCCCTCCCTGCTAGACTGAACTGGTGAGCTATGGTTGACTGGATAAAGTATGAATGTACGAGCAAAGTCACGATGGCCCCTTTTCAACGTGACCATCACAGATGCTGACCATCCTCATCTCCAGTCCTGGCCCCTATTCCTCTCGAACACACAACGTTGTATGGATTAAACGCTTCCTTTCCCCAAAATAGCCTCTCCCAGCTTCCCTAATGCAGATAAACCCACTCACTCTGCGAGCACAGAGGAGGAAAACAATCCAGCACAGACAGAAGGGACCAGCAGAGGCATCGGGGGGCTCAGGCCCAAACCCTGCCTTTGGCATGGCCACCCCTGGGGGCCCACAGGGGCAGAAGCTCTGAGAGTATTAAAAGCAGATGTTGGAAGCCTCATAGGTGGGTATTGTGCAAAGTGACCTAATCTTCAGTCTCCAGATATCCTGAGGTTGCTGGATGTGGGCTGCTCTTCTCAGGCAGCAGCTGAGAGACTCCCCCCCCAGGAGTGGCAGCCCCATCACTTCTCTGCTGCACATGGCATTTTCCCCAGCAGCTCCCGGTGCCGAGCACAAAAAGCCCACAACATTAAAGAACACCTCCTCCTTTGAAGCTGGGATTGTTTGGCTTGTCTGGCTACAAACTAAAACTGCGCCTTAATCATCCAGCTTTGAAGTCCTGTAAATCTACAGCTGCAGCAAAATAAGGACCACTTGGCAATAAAACATTCAGTTTTGGGGTTTGGGGTTTTTTTTTTGAATTAAAGAGGAAAAGGCTTTGCTGGAGCTGAAATTTCCTTTTTCCCCTACTAGAAATTCAAGGGGCGGGTGAAAAAAAAATAAATCAATGGTGACTTGCCAGATCAGAGACAATTCTGACATTTTATAGCCCAATTTTGAGTAATGATAAGCCAGTACTCAGTGAATTTTGTTGTAGGAGGGCATAGGAGCGAGCGGTGGGTTTTAACAACAGGCTGCAGAGGCTGATAAATATTTTTCATTGTTTTGACGCCTTATTGAAGGTGAGGGGGAGGATGTAACTAACAGGAGTTTGATGGTGCTTAAAACTGGTAACAGGAAAAATAAAGGAGCCCTTTCTTGCATTGTTTCCAGAATCTGTCACTGCTGTAGGTTTTACCAGAGGGTCAGGGTAGGTACGGATACATCAGCAGATGGAACCTGGGGGAAGTCACCATTCGCACAACAGTCTGCAAAGCAAAGGATGTACAGCAAGAGAGAACACTGTATTTGGCTGATTCATTTCAGGGGTGTCTGGCAACTCTCTCAACCCCCACCCAAAAACAAAGAGAGAATTAATCCAAACCACATTGTAGCCTGGAATACTAGTGAGAAAATAAAATGGAGCGTGGTGAAAATAAAGCCCACCTGGAGAGAGCAAGGGCTCAGCTACAACTTGGTACAAACATTGTCCAAAGAGCTAAGAGGCAAAACCCCACGCTGCCCGGGGCTTCTGCTGGGGACTTTCTGTATTAATCTGGGCAAATTCTCTCTCCAGGCTTAATCTGGAGTGTTTATCTGGGACATTTCTGTCCCTCAAGACCAACATTTCTGGCCATGAACTTGTCTACAGCCTGTCCCTAAGCCATCTGAACCTGTGGGAAAGAGACCCCTGCTCCTGCTGGTCTGCTCCTTCCCTCTTCAGAGACACAGAGAACAGCAAGGACAGACCCACTGAGAGCCTGTGGCTACCATAGCTTTTATGCAACTGCACTTTTGATGCTATGCTTAGGGCATTCTGTAATCATTTAATACCTTTTAATGACCACATTAACTTACTGGGAAGGATCTCCTCACTCAGATCACAGCAAATACCTCTGCAAATGAAGTGCTTTCTGGAAGGGATTGCCTCCAGTAACTGGATGGAAAGTGGCTCAAGAACTGGCAGAAGTTCGGCCTCTTCAAAGCAGCAGTAGTGACAGACTGATGTTAAACAGCTCGTGGAGATGCCCAACTACCTCAGCACTCCTTGCCCAGACACATAGGTTCTCCCTTCATTCTTTGGCCCTTCCCTTCCCAGACCATCCTGAAAGCAGGAGGAGAAAGGTCAGCACAGACTAGGATGGGCATCAGAAGGAAGCAGGATCCCTACCTTGCCAGCTGGAGTGCACCAGGAGGTGTTCAGGGCAGCTAAATGGATTTCACCCATCAGAAAAATGCTGGCAGAAGCCTGCTCATCCAGGCAACACCCTCTGCCCCCTTTGGTGCACTGAGATGCTCTTTAAAGTGTTCAGTTCACTGAAAACCTTCACACTGGTAGTGACTCACTAAGAACACGACTGGTCACTGTTGGCTGAGCTTCCCCCAGTCATCTCTACAAGATGCCCATGTTGATTCTGATCTCCTCAAAGTGCCTTCTTGTCTGCACAGAGTAGGCACTAAGTTACTGTTCCTGGTTCCTCAGGTCCTGCATCCCAACAGATGCAGCACCACTGAGTCTAGACCTACAACCAACAGCTCCTGCCTGCCCTGCTGCTTCTGGAGGCTCAGCCCCTTGCCCACACCATCACAACATCTGCCCCCAGATGGGTGGGAACGTCAACTCATGGGAGCAACGAGGATGGGCTGATTAGGGAAAGGATTGAGCAGCGAGGGATTGCTCCTCAGCTTCAAATTGTAACCTTCAGAGGGTCACGCTGACTTGTGCTGGATGTCTGAAGCTGGCTCTAAGCCTAAGGGACTGCTGTGCATCTAATAATTCACAGCTTCTTAGCACAGGAACAACTCCCAGTAAGGGGGCAGGAATTCAAGGGGTGCAGACACACTGCTCGTGTAGCAGGCACTGGGGCTGGGCAAGCTTATCTTCAGGTGCTTGTGCCAGAATGACCTTCCCTTTCCTGGCTGTGTCCCCAGCATATGAGCAAAAAGAGGGAGCAAAAATTGTCCTATGCCCCCTTTTAAAGTGGCAAATATATGTACATGCATACAACAAGCCTCTAAAAAAACCCAAACCCAACAACAACAAAAAACCCACCACAGTAAAAGCAAATTAAGAATTCATCATAATCTTTATCCTTTTTTTCTAATGAAACTTTGCCAACATGATGCTATCCATCAGAATTGCTGAAGGATTGTGTAAACCTGCAGACAGGTTGGTTCCAGTGGCTACTGGTCAGCTTAGCTCCGTTCTTACATCCCAAGCACTAATTCTTGTTGTGCCATCCCCTTTTACAAGAGGAACCCAATAGGAAACACAAGTGTAGCTTAAAGAAAGCAAATTTGCATTTCTTCAAAACCTATTCTTTAACTTTAAACTTGTGATGAAAACCTACCCAATTCCACCTTCCAGCTACGCCTTAGAAACAATTTACATTCAAACAATGAGTTAGGGAAATGCATAGCATAAATGAATACATATATAAACGCTTAGCCAGGAAAGTAAGTCAGATTCCTCAGATTCCCTCAAATTGAAGTATGTCCCAGCTACAAGAAATCACTGCTGTTTGCTTTCTGCAAAGCCCACATCTGGACCACTGGCAAGACAACGAATGTCACAATAAAGACACCTGCAATGGAACAAGAAAAATACAAGCACCGTGTTTCCCTATTAGGAGTGTATTGACTGTCCATTTTTATACCCCGCAGGCAAACTGCTCCCTTGAAGAGTTTTATCTTTACTTGGAGGTAGAACAATCACATTTCCTGGAAAAGCTCACACAGCCATTCTCACAACGAGCTGAAAATCTATGTGGAATCCTGCACTCAGGTAGCCCTATGCAGGAAAGATGCTAAGAGGAAACATGCTTTTTCCTTCACTTAGTATTATTTATTATTTCAGTGTAGATTTTTTAAAAAATGCTTCTTTTGGACAACAGAAACAAAAATACTAGAGCATTACTCAGCTGCCCACCTCAACTTATCTGGAAAAAACAAATATACACAGACATTCTGTTGCTGTTTTGTTCTGCATTAGGGATTCCATCCCTGTGCAAAACACACGCTCCGTGTTTAAAGGGTTAAACATTCTCTCGCTTAATCAGCTTTACTGAATGTAAAATGCACAATAATAACACACAGTTTATCTTGAACCAAAAATGCACAAAGCATAATAAAACCCCCTGTGCTAAACCGACTGGCAGCGTGAATAGATCCATTCCCACTGCTTGTTAATTCAAAATAAACCCTTTACTGTGATTTCAAGCAAAACAGACAACACTAAACACACCAAAAACATGATGACTTACCCTTTCGGAGACACTTGCTTTTCTTAAGATATTTGGCAGTAAAAAACGGCATGGCTGCTACACTCAGGCTGCAGCCAAAGCTGACCTTTTATTATCAAGTGCTAAGAGCAAAATGACTGGACCAAAGAGAGAACGCAAATTATTATCCCGGATCTTTAAAATGCTCAACGATGAGCAAAGGGAATTCAGAGTGGGATAAAGTATGTCAAGTTGCACGGTGGGGATTGCAGATATCTTTCTGCTCATTAGCACTGCTGTTCGAGTTATTTAAAGTGTGCTCGGGGGAAATGAGGACAATTTCCATGACAATATGTACAGTATCATATAAGGAGGAAGCATTTTTTTTTTTCAGGCACAACTTCTGCATTACTCAGCTGCTACAGCAACCAGCAATATGTTGAGAGCAGAGAAAAAACACACATCAGGTTTGGATAAACGTAAAAAACCTGATTCTATTAACCAGTTCTTGCCTAGAGTGGAAAACGTATCACTATCAACCTCCCATGTCATGTCACAGGGCTATCCCCTCATCGGCTTCCTGGGCATATCTGGAAAAAATGAAGCCTTTAAATAATTAAAGAAATCATCAGAAGGTTTGGATTCCAAACACCAGCCTATGCCTCAGTTTCCCTGAGGAGCGGGGAATGTCTCTCAAATGGGGTGACAATACAGCCACATGTACATAAAAATCTTTGAGGCTCTTGGGTGGCAGGTACTAAGAGGAACCAAGAGAAGAGAAGAACTAAGAGAAGAACTAAAAGTTTAACCCCGTTGCTTCAGGTTCCATGGTTAAAGCTGTTTATTTTCCCTCACTCTCCCCGGCTGCTTTTAGGACCAAAGGCCACCTAAAAAATTCCTGCTTTTATTCAGCCGAGATAATCTGATCTGGAAATTGAGTCTTAGTCTTGTTGCTTCTGCTGCCTCTCTGGAGATTTAAGGCAGCTTGGTTCTGACTTCATATCCTTCCTAATTCCATACAATTGGAACAGTACGTTTAATGGCAATGACATTTATCCATGTCTGCCTCCTCCTACCTTTAATTCTTCATCACCTTTAAAGTCATCAGACATAACTGACTGAGATTCACAGCCTCACAAATCTTTCCATGGATATCTATAAACATTGTGGAAAGGGTGGGGGATGTGGGGAGGGCAGGTTTTCCAACCCTGCTAGTTCCTTCCAGAAGACCCCAAAGCAAAGATCTACACTAGAATCCAGTTATTTTGAAGGAGAAACTCAGCAGTTGGGATGAACTCTCCAAGTTCATCCTTGAACCTCATGACACTTCCTCCTACTGTCATCAGGTGGCACACGGGAAAAGATGTCACACTCAAACAGCCCTTGGAACATCCCCTTTATCCTTCAGCTTCCTCTTTGCCAGCAGAGCGACACACAAGGCTGGAGTTTCTGCCCAATCAGTCAGCCTTTTTGCTCACAGTAAATTTAAAAAAAAAAAAAAAAAAAAAAAAAAAAAAGAAATACCCAGTAAAACCACAGCACCACAAGGGAATTCCCTTCTCTGCCAGTTTAACACTGGGTCCGATTTAGACTCACGCAGTAATCCTTCCCAGCTGCCTATGGATCTGGCCCTTTAATGACTTTGCACCAAACCCTACCACTTTTAAACTCCAGTACCCCCATATTCTGCTTCATTTTAAGCTCATTCCGCCCCTGGAGCTAAACCCCGAGGTTGCTCTCCTGTAGAACGTGCGATTCAAAGAGAGAACTTTGAACTTACACAAACAAACATTTGTGTCTCTCACCCAGGACAATGAAACAGGCTCTTTCTCTTCCCACCTCCTGCTGCCACAGTGAGGACTGTGAGGAAGCCCTCACATCCTTGTGATGGGGGAACAATTTATTCTTTATCCTCTAGTATTTTCGTGTTGCTCAGGCATAGCTTTCCTTAATCAGCTCTCCAAACAGATTGAGATCAGGTGAGAATTTCTATCCTGACAACAATCTGCAGACACCAAGAACAGAGTGAATTGGGTGCAAACCCTGAACTGTTACCGTTCACCCGGCTTTTAGTGATGCTTTTGGAAAGAAACACATAGAGCTGGACTGCAAGAAATCTAGATGTTTTTCTGCTATGTAATCTCACTCCAAAACCACATTAATATATAGTTATTGTATCCCTGCTCTTTTAATCTTTCCCTTTTCCCCAACCTCAGACCGAGACTGATTTCAGAGCCCCCCAGAGCACAACCTTTGCTGGTGGCAGCAGACTGGTTGTGCACAGAAAAGCACCTGTGACTCTTAATACTCATTTTCTAGAACAAGTTTCAGTATCAGGTTTCAAAATGCTGAACTACAAAACTCAGCATCATCTTCCCCATCTGACAGATGGGAATTGGAGAAAGGGATCGTGACTTCTGTATAATCACCACAAGATCAAAAAAAAGGAATAAGAGGGAAATTTTTCTGAATGTACATAAGTGATCAGCATATAGATTTTTGGTTCCCCTTCTCTCTCCTGTGGTCCAAGAGGACCTCACCACCTTAGAGGAACAATGGAGTGACTGACTGACAACAGACACAAAAAGCTGCTGCTTTCTATTAAGGGCTGTAAGTTGTGGCCACATTTTGGAATTTTCCACTGAATCTTAGCCTTTGGGGACTTTCTGCTGTTATTTCCCACCTAGGCAAAATTAGCTTGAAACTCGGAGAAAAAAGGCAGTGAAACCTTACTGTTAAAGCATTTGACCACAGCCTGAGCGATAAGACTACGTGGAATCACAGAATGGTTTGGGTTGGAAGGGACTTTAAAGATCATCCAGTTCCAACCCCCTGCCCTGG
>BJBW01005381.1:213248-243954 GCA_004320125.1 Scolopax mira | reverse complement strand
GGCGGGGGGGGGGCGGGAGGCGGGGGGCTGTAGGCTGGTTGTAAGCATCAAGGACACCTCGAGTAGGGCAAGGGGGGAATGAAGCCTGTCCCTCTGGGAAGGGAGAAGGGGCCTGGCAGTGGTTGGTACCAGCTTTCACTGGGTGTCAGAGGGTAGCGCTGGGTGAGACCAGAGGCCTCTCTGGAGCAGAAGGAAACTTACCAATCTATGGCATTGTGTACAGAGAAAGGTGGGATACAGAGAAGGGTGTCTCCCTAGGTGCCCATGAGTGAGTTTCAGGGAATATGTTCAGTGTAGGTGGCCAAGGAGACAGCCCTGTTTTCCTCTGCAGCATTTTCTGGCAGTGAAGTGATTGCACAGCTGTATTTGTGTTTGCTTCCTGCAGCAACAGAGAATGACTGTTATATTTGTTAATCTGGCTTTTTCACATTAGGAACCAATCCTATGCCTGGGATATAGAAGCTGTTTCAATCATGACAGTGAAAACCAATTATGTACCACTGATGTGTTTTTAATTATGAGAATTCCTGGAATGACTGTGCTGCAATAATAACAGCACTGAAATAAACACAAGATAGCAAGAAAAAAGTCATTACAATTAAGTTACAAATATCTAGATCTTCTTTAATATAACTTTTTTTGCAGCCTGATAGTTGGCTGTTTGACCTTTGGTAGAAGCTGTATAGGTGGTGAGTGCATTTTCAAACACTGCACAGCAAGAGGAGAGGATTCCCATAGTGGATGTAGAGACTGTAACAGAGAAGGGGTGGTGGGAAGGTCTGCTCTGTGAGTAAATGATGAAGGAATTGTGTTTTCCTCCTAATGAGGCATGCTTGTCCAGAGAAGGAGCAGGAGGAGGTTTGTCTGCCATATGAAGTAGGCATCTCTGAAAGATGAAGAGGAGCTGAAGGAAAGCGTAGGAGCTCTAACCTGGGTTGGGATGATGTTAATACGCAGTGTTCCTCTGGTCAGGGCTACCACAGGCTCCAACTCTGCCTTGGTCCCATGAAACTGATAGCTTTTCCCTTGGGAAGACCAAAGCATGTAGGGAGCTGCTGGTACAGCACGATTGTTAGGTAGCAGAGCTCCCAGCAGAGCTGCTGGGAAGTGGTTTTTGTCCCTTTTTTTACTTAGAGTGGGGCTTCTGTCCAAATTTACTGTGTGTCATAGAAGAATGGTAAGATGGCTGGGATCTTGGAAGGTTGTTTATGTTAATGGTATCTTTTGTTTGTTTATTATTCTCTTTATTTTTTTTTGTCACAATTATGTCTTCCAGCAATTTGCTTTCATACTGTTAAATAAATCATTTCAAGAACAGTCTTGCTTCTCTATGCAAGAGTTACACCCTGACGGCGTTGTGTGTACCTAAAGAAGTGTCCTCCTGTCTTAATTGCTGTGATGAATTTGCAGAGTGAAGGCCTGAAACCACTGCAGCTCACTGTGTGCACACACCTGCTTTGCTGAGTGAGGTTGGGAACAGTATGTCATGAAGTTCTTGTCCATGTTGCAGGTAGGCTTTGCCTTTCTCCACCTGCATCCTTTGGATTCAGGCTTATAAGATATGTAATAACAGATTTTTAAAAAAGGCATTTGCATGTGACTTTCCTTGGGAACAGAAGATGCAAGAATTTTTTTGTATAATATTTTAGTGATGAAATGAAGATTTAAGTTCTGTATCCTGAAGCAAATTACAATGTTGTTTTTATAGCAGGAGCTATGTAAACAAAACCACTCCTGTGGCAAAAAGAACTGTAAGTAAGTAGCAGACACTAATGTTTACTAAAGAGACAAGACACAAAAAGGATCAGCAAAACAAGAAGCAAACTTCTGTCTAGGAGGAAAGCAAGTCTCTAAAATAAAAATTTGTGCTGTGGAGCTGCAGTTGCCTCGAAAGACAACATGCAAGCTTTCAGCAGGAGGTGAGAGCAGCCAAAATGTGCTTCTCCCTCATTCCCTGATACCTTCGTTCCTCTGACAGTCTTGAAAATGCTCTTCAGAGAAGAAAAAGCTTACAGAGAGCAGTATGTGGTAGTGGCAACTCTTAGCACAGCTGCCCCAGGTTAAAAGTGCCTTGTGAGCACTTCTTCCACCCATGGAGCTCTAAGGGGCTTGTGGAGAGCAATTGAAAATGGGATTCAGGTCTGTCTGGAACCTTGATAGGGTGGCAGTTGCATTATAGTCTGATTTATGCTGGTTTAAAATGGGGCTTTCTTAGGTCTTATCATCCCAACAGCTGTGGTGGTATCTCTATATGAGATGTGTCAGGAGTCTAATGGGTCTGATTCACCTCTGTTTTTAAATGTGGTGAAAATTGGGGGTGACTGCTGGAAGACAGAAAAGATTTTGTGTGAAAACTTTCTTGTTGAGATATTGGGTACTTGAAAAAAACATGGATTTTAAAAAAAAGTATTGTGAAGAATGTTTTTATATAGTTGTATGAAATATGTTTAACTGTGTATTACACTGTGTGATGTGTAATGGTTATTATTGCTGTGATGATTGTGGTCATCCTGTCAGCATGTGTTTTTTACAAAGGGGTGAGGAAAATATTGGTGAATGGAAAGTCAACTCAGCCACTGGCTCAGAAGCTGTGTCTGGGTTACTGACCCCTGGCCTGGGAATCTCCTCTTGCACTCACTGCTGTGCTTAGCCTTGCAGAAGGGACTTAATATTTTTCCAAAACTGACCTATTTGAGGGCCTATCGCTCGATTTAGAAACCAGCTTATCACCTTTAAAAATCAAACGTTTTGAGTAAGTTTCGACATGAACGTTTTTCCAAAAGATCCAGCATCCTGGGAGCCTTACGAGGGCAGAAATGCTAATGCAGCTAATGCACAGGTAGCTCTGGAAATAAATAAAAGGTGCTGGAAGGCACTGCTCGACTGCCTGCTCTAGTGCAGTCCCTCTGAGAGAGCTGTTCTCTGTGTTGGGGGGGGACAGGTGGAGGTTGGGCCACAACTCCTGGGGTCTGACTTGGCTGCCCGGTTGGTATCTCCAGCTGGGTGTGCAGCAGGGATGCACAGCACCTGATTTGAACGTTTTTGGATGCTATTGCTTTTCAGTTTAGCAAACTGTGAATGACTGCAGCAAGCTGGTGTTCAGTAGAGGTGGAGTTGACTCTCTAAGCTGAGAAAGGATGCTTGTAGCACAAAAGAAAGCTTGGGTTTCTATGGACCCAGCACAGAAACACTTGTGTAGGCAGGAAGCTTTAGCCCTAAAAGTTACTGAGTTTTGAGATAGGGAGGTTTCACTGCAATTTAGATTCAAAGGCTCGTCTTTCATCTTTCTTCTTCTTATTTTTCCTGGTTGCAATGGTGGCTGGCGGGGAGAAGAGGACTCGGATAACAGCATGAATCCCTGATGAGATGTGTTTTCTAACAGCCTTCTGTGGGTCCTGTGGGGCCTGAGGCTCAGAGCAATGCCCAGCTGGCCCGCCTGGTGGCAAACTGCTTTCGCTGGAAGCGCCTCTCCTCACCGTTTAGGAGGTTTGGGGAAGAACAAACGTGCTCACCGGGATTTCAGCCTAATCTCATTTCTCTGCATTTTCAAGTTTTCAGGGAGCTGCTCGTCCCTCTCGAATAGCAGGGTTTCCTCTGTCAGATGCTCTCTTAATGAACATGGAGTTGGTGCTGCAGAGATAGCGCCTGTGTCTCAAACTTCACAGAGTTTCGGGGGGGTTCTTCATCTTCTCCCTGCAGTCCTGGAACTGCAGAAATCAATATTCTGCCATCTGTAAATCCTTTGTTCCCCTTTTCACTAGGGCTTTATCAGCTTTGCAAGTGAAGGGGGGTGGGGGGGGGAAGAGGGCGCTGAGAGTGCCATTGTCCCTTCTCTCGGGAATGATCTGGAACTACTATGCAAATCTTCATTTGAAGACCCTGGGAACTGGGGGGAGGGCTTTAGCTGCGAGCTCAGTAGGAGGGGAGCTCCACATCCCTGCTCACACACTCCTGCCTAGTGCAAGGAGCTGGGAGAGTTTTTTTGAACTGGCAGATTTTGAACTGTGCGCTTCTGTCAGGCTTTGTGCTTCTTATGTCTCCTGCTTTGTGCTTTTCCCTGCCTGCTGCTTCTAAACGTTTGCATGAGAATTGGGTAGAGGAGAAATCTAAGAGCTATGATGAAGTAGGAAGGGTGCAGCACCCTCCTGACACCCACCCTGAAGTCTCCCACCGAGCAGTGGTGCCACCCCAGTGGTGCTGGCCCACATTGGCACAGAGCATGGCCATGGTTTCAGTAAGCAAAAGATTCAGCTGGTCAGGAGAAGTGGAGTAAAATATTCTCAAATCGTCATGTTGTAGCCAGGTCTTAAAAAGCCTTTTCTTACAGGGGCAAGGACTCAGGGACTAGTACCTGCTTTATGAAACCCTGCAGCCTGTCCTGGCTCTCAGCTCCCTGTCACCTGGTTTGTATTAGGGCAGGGTCACACTAACGGCCAGTTTCCTGGAAGCTTCTTGGGCCTCATAGAAGGGGAAATATCCTGACTGCTCCTGGGTGAGCAGGACAGTGGGGGAGGGAGAGCACAGATGCATATTAGCCTTTTTTCCGTGTTCATAAACTACTAAAAGCAGTCATGGTCTTTTTTACTTTCTGACCTTCACTTTCATGGCACTGGTCCCATTGTTTATTTTTCAGACTTTGAAGGGTTTCATTTTCCAACAAACTGTAAAAACTCCTTTTGAACAATGACAGCCCTGGACAATGCAATGCTGTTGTCTCAGTCCCAGGCTGCCGAGAAGATGCAGCCTTTTAAAAATCTCTCCTTCTGTCAAAGCCATAGGAACACATGCCAAATGACACGATTCTCTCTTACCTCCCACATTATATCCAGAAAACATAAAACACTAGTGTTTTGTTCTGCAAGTACTCTACTGCTTTGCAGAGGGAAAGTGCACCACAAGCGTACTCTCATATGCACAACTGGGTCTAAATCTGCTCTTCTTTTTTTTTTTTGTAACTTTAGAGTGACTGAGCTGACTTGGATGAACATCTTCTGGAACCGTGTTAGCTGTAAACCAGCCTGGACATGCCCTCCCGCTCCTGTAAGTGCTCCCATCTATCTGTGCACAACTCCTGCTCTCGTGCAAGTGCTCCCAACTACCTGTGCACACTCACACATCCACACGGATGCTTTTCTGAGTGTGCTTGTTTGCATGTGGGCTGGTGTGTGAATGCACATTCTTCTCACCCGCTCTTTAAGTATTCATGCAAACACACACACATTCTCAAGTGCACGCATCCATTCCCTTTTCTCTCCTATACATTTGCACACATACACAGACCTTTTTGAAAGCTCCTGTTTTCAGAAAGGTTTTATTTATAGGTCCTGCCTGGTTGTGAATGTGAAAGGGAGAAAGCCCCTCAGAGGGTTCCTTTCATGTGTAAATCAGCCTAGGCTGAGAGCATTGGGGTCACTGAGAGGAGGATTTCACTCTTAATTACTCAGAGAGAAAGCAGGCAGGGGACTTTCTCAAACTAATAGGGCTGTTTTCTGCTGGGGAAAGCAGCTTGAGACGCCCAAGTTTCTCTTGCATCAGACTTCAGGCTCTGATTCACAGGCCTCTTCTGCCAGTAGCAAGACCTGGTGTCTATGTGGCACTTGGAACAAACAGTTCAGCTTCCAAACTGGCTTACTTATTAAAGATGGTTATGTTCATTCTGATAATTGGGTGTTCTTTGGAGGCCAGTGGAAGAACTGACCTAGTTTGCTTTGGTTTTATGCCACTTCTATTGAAAAAATCATGTTAGTCGGTGCTGTGTATATCTGTGGCTCCATCTGAGGGCCCCAGTGTTCCTCCAGATGCACCTGAAAGTTCCTATCTCTCTGCAAAGTAGAAAAAATATTATTGTCTAGAGATTAGTCCAATCAGCAGGGCTCTGAACTTGGACTTAAAACCAGCACTGAATTCCCAGTTCAGCCACCAAATGCCTTTGTGACCTTTGACAAGAGACTCACTCCCTGTCCCTAGCTGTGAAATGGCAGGGCTGTTAAGAACAAAAGTAAATATGGATTGTGATGCTCTTGGTAATAAGGCTGCGAATGCCAAGGTTGATGTGGGTGATGAGCATGTCTGAAGAGATGTATTTTTCCTGGAATTCAGTGCAAGCACATGGGTTCCCCTGCTGAAGTATCATTGTCACCTTCCATCCATCGACACAGAATCAAGTCTGGAAATCTCCTGCTGAGACAGGGACACCCCAGTCACAAGCCACTCAGTTGCTGGGAAGAGATCTGTGTTGTCAAGTGCACGTGCACAAACAAGTGTATTTTTTTAACTTAGTTAAAATGATGTCCTCTCATTGGCACCTCCTTTTTGCTTGGCCTCTGCTTTTCTAGATGGGAAATAAATGCTTTGAGGGCTGAACATTCCCAACTTGTGCACAAACAGCCTCCCGGGAGTCCTGATATGGGATTCTTGGAGCTGTTTGTTCAACTTGCCTGGGAAGGCAGAGGTTTTAGTCCGGGAGCACCTGTTTGAGGAAGCTTGCAGTAGCGGTGGGGACCACCGGCAGATGAGGTCAGCGGTCTGAAGGGTCTGCAGAGGTCAGGGAGAAATGAATAGGTTATTTCTTTTGCAAATGAAGAGCCGAAGCCTGGAGCAGCCTTAGCAGAGCCCAGCATGTGGGTCCAGGCTGTTCCTTTTATGAGGTGATGGAAATGGGGCCCAAAAGGACTTCCCTGGTGGAGTTCTGCCGCAGCCTTTGTTATCTTTGCCTCCCACAGCATGCACTGGGCACCGAATGTGGATTGGGGGTTATCCCGGCTACCGGCACAGCCAAGAGGATGAAGGTTTTATGGCTGCATAGAAAACCTAAGGCTGCAGGGTATCCTTATTGCCATTCCACGAGGAAAATCTTGCTTTAAGATGTAGAACACATGTTTCTTTCTGCTTTAGTGCTCCTTTTTACCCAGTCTATGGTAAAATGAGTAAATCCAAGGGCTGCTTTAAAATAATGCACATAACTCAGTAACAGGGACTAAAAAGCCTGGATTCTACCCTTCATTCTAGTGGTAAATTGTCAGTTGCTTTAACAAAACCTTGTGAATGCCTTTTTTTTTTTTTTTTTTCTCTGTAAAACACTGAAGAATAGTAGTGTATTCCTTTTTTCTGAAGTATTTTGGGGATTTGGGGTATGGTGTGTTTTATTTATGTAAATTGTTGCTATTAGTAGCACCATCTGTCAAGTAACTTTTTGTCTACTTTTTATGCAACAGTGTTATTTTCTCCCAATTGTTATTTTAGAATTAATTTTATTTTATATAAGCAATGTCAGTTTTGTTTTACCATTTGCTCTTTTGCTTCCTTGCAGGGTGCCAGGGAACTGCTTTTGCTGTGACATTGTAATGGGAGGTGGAGACACCTCGAGGAGAAGGTCGAAACAGACAAGAGCAATTATATCTGTGACTTGAGAAAGTCCTGCCTCTATTACAGGTTTGTGTGTGATCTGTGCACGCCATCTTTCTGATGTACAGGTATTTAAAATAAGGCAGGACATGGAAATTACTGTTTCCCTTTTAGGAGCTCTGGGGACAGCTTCCTATTATTACTGTCTTTCCACAGCCTCAGGTAGAATAAGGCAGGGTGGGGGCCTTAAGGGGAAGGCAGCTAAGGTTGGAGTAATTGCTCATCAGAGTTCTTCTTCACTGCTGTGATCTTAGAGCTGTGACAAGCAGCTAGAAGTTAGAACAGTCCTGGCACTTCCAGAACTTTCACTAAAGAGAAAAATTAGCTTAGGCTTAGATTTTATTTTTCAACCTCTGCTAGGTGTGAAGGACTTTTTTTTATGGCTTTTATCTCAATTTTCCTTTATAAACCTTGGGAGGAGTGTTTGCTGTTCAAATCTGTTTCAATGTGTTTTAAATGCACGATAGGGAGCACAGCCACCCTCAGTAGGTTGCAGAAAGAGGACATAAAATCCTACTATGTCTTCAGAGGAGTGTGTTCTTTATTTCATAGAAGCACCAGCCAGGTTTGCACCACTTTTTAAGAAGGGCTACAAGAGAAGACGAATGTTTCTGAGGGCTCAGGGACAGTTTCATGTTTGGGGTAAGGCTGAGGTTAGCCATGGGGCCAGTGTCCAGGCAGTAATTTGACAGCAGACATGGGCACACAGTAATGCAGTCTCTGAAAATCACGGAAGCCTGCTGAGTTATTGTGAGCTGGAGGAGCTTTTCTGTTTGTGTGCGCATGGGTCTGCCTGCCTCGCATTGTGAAGACATAACTGAGACATAAAGGAGGCTGGCAAATTGCAGAACAGTGATGGAAGAGGGGACAGGGGGCAGAAGAAGAAAAGTTAAGAGTGTGTAGACAAAGGGCTCAAGCCTAGTTGTGAATTCCTAGCAGGTAGCTGGTCTTTAAATGAAAGCATTTGTCGAGTAACATACTGATTTAATGTGGGAATTGAATAGATACCAGCAAAGGTTTTTGCACCCTGTTTGCAGTGTGATTACAGATGTTAACAGAGAAAGTGGCTTTACTTTCTACCAAGGTGTGTATTTGTTCATATATTTAAACTATACAGGGCAGGCAGTCTAGTTGACATCATAGAAAGTGGATGACACTGGGGGGTATGGGCATATAACGTCCCTGCAGGCTATGGCCGATTGCAAATAAGACACATAATCTGCTCTCCTTCTGTTAGTACCCCAGCAGACTGTGAGCATCCTATTTAGATTATCCAGGGCCTTGCATCAGCAACACTTTGCTGTTCCTGGCTGATGGTCTACATCCCCTGTCCCACACACCCACTCCTGTTCCAATACACCCTACACAGCATTCCCACTACAAGTAGCGGCTTTGTTGGATCCCAGTTTTCACTGCACTGGGACCTCTGTGTCATGGTGTAGTTGCTTGGTTGTACTCAGCAGTGGCTGTGATCAGACTGCATGTCCACGCCGTGCCCCTCACTGAACGGATATATTCCACAGAGCCCAGCCAGCAGCTCCTCTCTGCTCGTGTGTCCCCGTTTTGGGACCGTCAGGACTCAGCTCAGGAGCAAAACAGGCTGGTAGGCAGTCACCCCCAACACTTCCCCCAGTGTCTGACCACAGCTCTAGCTGATGCACAGGGTTGTAGTATTTTGAGGTTGGTCTCTCATTTAATTTTTTAATTTTTTTTTAACTTTCAAAAGCCTCTTCTTGAGCCTTGAATGATTCCCATGCTGGAGCCTGGTGAATTAATTGCCAATGACTCACAAGTTGCTGATAGATGCGTGCAGAAACTACCTACGTGGTTGGCTATTCCTGTAAATCATTGGACTCTTCATAAATTTCATTCTGGGCTTTTCCTTAAAAGCCCTCTCCCAAACTGGACACAAAACAATGGACACCAGCAGGCACAGCTCCCAGTGACTAGGATATTGTCACATATCCAAAAGCCTGGTGGGAGGAGCAGACATGAGGTCTGAATTCATCCTGGCAGGGAGACTGGGCTGAGAGAGGAGGAAAAGAAGGTCAGAGGCAGCTCCAAGGAAACGGCTTTGGTTTAAAATGTTTCATTAGAATTTTCACGCTGGAAATATAAAGTACGGGAATACAATTGCTTGGCAGAGGAACCACATTTAGTAACAGTCCTGTGTACATTCAGTACTCTATACAGAAGGAGACAAAATATTACCAAATTATTGGCCACCTCAGCAAAATTAGGGATCCCTGTTATAAATGTGACTTTTCCAAAATAGCTCACATAATCTGGAGGTGTCTTTTTTTTTTTTTTTAATCAATATTGATAAAAGATGTTCTTTTTCCAGTAGACCATTGCTTTCTGCTGTAGCCTTGCAGCCATTGCAGGGCAGATTTATCTAAGCAGTGTACCAGTGTCAGTCCAGCTGGGGACGTTATTTTTTTGTTTTGGGATGCTCACCTTGCATTGTTTCCCTTCTCCTCTGTGTCTGTCTTTGATTTTTTCCTGTTTTAACTCAATAAGATAATCACAGCCACTCTTTTCCAAAGGGTTAGTCTTCCCCCTGTTGATTTGACAAGCTCCTTTTTTGAAGGTAGTTCTCACCTGCCACTTCAGCTTTGTCGCCTCAGGGTGTTTTACCTCCTCGTGCAGGGAGGGTTGGGAGTTTGGACCGGCACACAGACCTACAAGACCTAGTCAATATGGGGTTAAGGCAAATGTCATCAGTGAGGAGGTAGGAAATGGGATACCAGTATGTCTTGTCTGCTTTTGTGACATAGCTGGACCAAAGAACTGGGCAGTTGAAACATCACAGAGGAGCATGTGATGTGGATGGATTTTTTTAATAGGAAGCCAGGATTGGTTTACATTTGGTTGGGTTTTTTTTCTGTTTTAAGTTATAGGTGAAAAACTTGGAGAGGCTTTGTTGTTACATCCCAGTGTCAGTTTTAAATTTACTTTGGCTTAGAAAGAAGTGCTTCCCAACAGACTGGCAAAACAAAAGCACACATACAGTGCCCTTTCAAAGGTCATTCCTGACCAGACCCTGGAACAGCTGAACTGCAGGTTGTCAATCTTTCACACTGCCAACCCTCGTGGCATGTTTGTACCCAGATTCTTTTGTCAGCATTTCAAGCCATTTTTATGTTCTTCAGTGCCTGTGCTGGGCAGCATGTTGTCAGGGCTCTGGGTGCACCAGCTGACTCTGCAACCTCTTTCCCTTGTCCTACAGGTTTGGCTGCCTGTGTTCAAGGTTCTTCCCTGATACGGTGGAGTGTAACCTGGCATCAGAGTCCTGTGAAAATTGCTGTGTGCCAAAGAGCTGAAAGAAGCCTGCTGGGGCCTCTCCACTTCCCATGGGAGCAACGGCACAGAGCTGCCCTTGTCCTCAGCCCTTGTCTGGAGTAGGATGTAGGGGTGTTTGTGTCTGTCTGTGGACTTGCTGATCCCGACTCTGACTTGCTGACTTGACTTTATGATTTGGCCTCAGACATGGCTCACCCCTATAGGCTTGACCTATAGGGCTTCTGGCAAATGTGGTTCCTGTCATTGGGCCCGCTCTGTTCTTCTTGCTTGGTCACTGTGG
This sequence comes from Scolopax mira, assembly GCA_004320125.1. Lineage (NCBI taxonomy): Eukaryota > Metazoa > Chordata > Aves > Charadriiformes > Scolopacidae > Scolopax > Scolopax mira. The sequence continues at coordinate 232,967 of BJBW01005381.1, read as the reverse complement.
CACTGTGTCCCTTTTACTGTCCTGTCCCTGCCTGCCTTGCTGTCAGCCCAGCTCGCCTTTGCTCCTCTGGCTCCCCAAGCTCCTGTGCTGCCTGCTCCTGGCATTGATGGGAGCCTTTTACACACAGCATCTCTGAGAAGTCAGAGAGGAAATGGAGACACCGTAGGATCGTGATGGTTTATTGCTACGACAAATAAGAAAGCATTAGCTCTGCCTCCCTTCATTTTCAACTTTCTGAAAAGATGAAGTGAAAATCGTGTGTATTGGCAAGAACTCGAACTGCCAAGAAAACAGCCGGCAGGAGGAGCCCTCTAGACATTTCACTGACTTGTTTTCGGACAGTCAGAGCTGCATGTTTCAAGGGCATCGCTTTAGATCTACTTTCTTGGGACTTCTTGCAGACAAACCATCTGGAGAAGAAGACAGAGGTAACTTCGTGGTATTGTGGCTGAGGAGCTCCAGTGATTTTTGTTTTTTTGGAGACTTCTCAGGTTCCTTCTCCCACCCTGATGTCTTTCTCTGTCATTGTTTTAGAAACTTAAAGTGTTCCTGGACATGTTAGGGATTTTTTGGTCCCTCGAAGGGGCCAAGTGTTTTATCTTCCAAGAAAATTAGCGTAAGGTTTCATGGACAGAGTAAAGAATTCCAAAGCAATGCTTATCTTTGCATGGAAAGATATCCTTCTGGATTCCTCATGACCTCTGAGGGGACCTGTAAGCAAAGAAGCTCTGAAATGTATCAGAACCCCTCTGAATATTGGCCTGACAAAGTTATTCCAATAGTTCTGCCTCCCTGTGTACAGCTCATATTTTTCTTCTGTAAGAAGTAGGTCTGGAGGACAGTAGCCACTTTTTGGCACAGCACTGTGTTCCCAATACTTTGGGTGATACTTCGCACCAAGCTGCACTGCCTTTAAAAAAGAATTAAGATTTTTTTTTTTATTGATGAAGTCTCTACTTTTGTGAGTCTGGCCCTTATTTAGTAATCTGAATGGGAACGAGGTACCTTCTGGTCTTGAATGTTGCTGTAATAATTATTTTGATTCTGAATGTGCCAGAAACTATTCTAATGCATATCAGTATAAATTAAGTCAATAGAGATTCTTCAAATTTATCCTAGTGTTCAAGAGAATGGAATTCATGCACTTCAATTTACAGCTTATTAAGTGGTCAGAATTAATGAAGTCACAACAATCTTTTCTGTTCTTGTTTACACGTTTTCTTCCTATTCACTCATAGTGTACATGATTTATTAAAAGCGGGGAATTGAAAAGGCAGTGTGGGGGTCAGATACATCCCATGGAGCACAGCATTGTGCGTCAGGCTTTAATCATATTTGTAAAGCCACTATGTAGAAATGGCACCTCCTGACTCAGTTGATGCACAGAAACCCAGCTTCGTTCCCAGAACCCTCTCTCCATCCTGAAAGCTGCAAAAAATATTTGTACTGAGGAACAAAGAAGGTGTTTTTCAGAATCACTAAAGGATAAGAGATACAAAACAATTCCTCCTTTTTTTTGAGAGTCATTTTTCAGTTTTATCGTGTTCCTGTCTGGAGGTTGGGAATAATGCAAACCATTGCATCCACCTTTCCTTTTATTTTGAGATTTGGAGTCACTTGGGATGTCACTAAAAACAACCTCTCATAAACCCTCTTTTCCCCAAGACCTTAAGGTACCAATTGAAAATTATCCCACTGTGTTTCCTTCAATTCAAGGTTGGAATCACAAAAGGACCCCTTGAATTTTCATAATGTTGAAGGATAAGTTTGTCAGACTGCATGCTCATCTGGATATCATTTCTCTCTGATTTCATTGAACAGGACACCTTCTAAATGCTCCCTCTGATCAATTGCAAAAATTTTAGAGACTTCCTATTATTACTGGGGGAGAGGGAACACCGCTAATTTGTGAAAATACTAGGACATAAAAATGGGAAAAATAGGGGAGCTAATTTAGATACCACTGTGTTTGCAGGTGAAGCAACTGGGCGATAGCACTCGCATACCAATATCTTTATCTCATCTCTGTCTATCACTCTGGAAAAGTTATTATGTGAGCACACTCAAAGATCTGTCACCAGATAAATAATAATACAGGGCTTGTATGCAACCTCTGCAGAACTGGAGGAGAATGAAGATCCAAAGTGAGAAGGAAAAAGGATGGGCCACACGCAACAACCCAGGTACGAGGGAGCTGAAGGTACCCTGCTACAGCAATAGTGTAGGTGTGCACAGAAACCCTGATAGTGACATCTTAGAGGACCTGTTTACTTGGGGAAAGGAGGTAGATGGGACATTAAGTTGCTGTTGTAGGAGAGAATGAGTGATTCCTGAAGAGGAAAATGCTGGAATCACAGCAATGCATACACAGCCTGCCTGGGGGCACACATGGGAGCTGAGAGGTTTGTAAAGGTGGCACATGAGGCCTTTGCACAGAGGAGTAGTGTGGCTTATGGAGCGAATCCCTGTATGAGAGTGTAAAATCTTCAAAGGGATGTCTATGGATCATGAACTGCCTTCAAAATGAGAAATAGCGGGCAAAGCCGCCATCTCAGACTGAGCAGCTGTGCCGAGAGAGCTGCTGAGAGCAAGGGGGCCAAGGTAGCAAATGGGAAAGGATGTTTCAAACCACGTGGGCTGGTTCTGGCCGAAGTATGACTTGCTGAAAAACCAGAGAAACTGGTTAGTAACTTGGGCAGGCTAGAGTGGAGCCCTGGGCTGGACAGAACTCCAAGCAGAGCCAGAGAAGCAGCTGACTGTGAACTTGGTCCCTGCAGAGCAGCTGAAAATGGCTCCTCCTCATGATGCTGGTGTCAAAGTGGGGCAACTTGGGGGGCTATTGGGCAGTCCCTGAGCGTGAGAGTACTATGCAGGGGGAGGTAGTCTCTGGAAGTTGATGTATGACACATTTCTAGTTCTTTTTACCTCTTTTTGCTGATGTCCTTGCTTGACAATGTTAAAAGATGAGAGAGATCCTCAGAGGAAAGAATAGTGAAATGATACTGGACTCAGGCTGGGGATTTGAAAAACGGGGGGACAAGAGCCCATGATTGTATTTGAGACAGGTATTTGATTGTATTTGAGCACGCTGGATTCACAGGACTCAGCTTTAAGTATAACTAAGTCAAAATTCTGAGTTAAAAACATGTCTTAATACAAGTTTCGAGAAAACCGCTCTGTTTTCTGAATTTGTTAGCATTTTTTCTTCTTCTCTTCTTAGTCCTGAGCATTCAAGCCCACAAGGCAATAACTTAACAACACTGCTGGTATTTCCAAGTTCTGTTTCTTTAAGAAGTGCATAAAACTTGTCACAATACCCCAGTAAAGCTCTTTCTGTAGCACTATCTAATCCAAAGTAGTTTGTATCAGATTTATGTTCTGGCAGCTCTGTGATAAACTTGGACTCTACCATATTACAAACACAAAAGATTACTTAAAGTTGTTGTTATTGAATTTGAAGGACTCTTTTGTTTCATGGAGTCCTGCACACACACACCCTGTACCAGGGTTGTGGTCTCCATTGGCTCTGCACCTCATACACTTACAAACTCAAGCAGCCTGGAATTTGAAGACATTTCCACCAGTGACAATTTAATATTTTGGTAGATTTAACCTGTTCTTTGTGTTAAAATTGCACATATAAAAAACAAAACAAACCAATCCTAAAACACAGAAGTTTATGAAACATTGGAGAATTCAGTGAAGTCTGGTATTTTGACCAAAGGGTCCTTCAGATGTAAACATTAGGTTTCTCTCACATAAGTCCCCTTAAACCTGATGTCTCACTTCATAAGGTTCCCCTGAAATCCTGGATCAACCTTGTGAAGTTCCTAGAAAAAGACAATTATGCAGAAAATTATCAGGCTCTTGAATACCCTGGTGTGAGCCCTTGCAAACTTGAGCCTGAAAACATAAAAGACTGAAACTATGGTGTCAGTCACACCCTCAACACAGATTATAGGTGTAACCAGAGGAGGAATTCATCACAAAATCTCTCTGATCTGAAATCAAGCAGAACTCAGGAAACAGCTGCCAAATACCCAAGATTTCTCATCTTGGGGCCAGTTCTTGTGTTAGTTGGGGCTTATTATATCCCCAAATTTATGGAAAGAGTGAAGATTGCTGACAACCATTGTAGAAGTTGAAATGTTTCATTTGATTTTTTGTTAAAATGAATCTATGCTTGGCTGAAGTAGTTTTTTTGACTTTTTTTTTTTACTCTGGGAGAAAGAGACATTTTCTATCTCCACACTTCCAAGTGAGAAGTTCACCTTATAACATCAGGTGTACCCTTGGGGTTGCAACTAACAGTGACCATCACCATTAGTAGTACAATAGTCTGTACTGTCTGACTGCCCCTGGAGCAAAAGATCAGTTTAATCATTAATGAATTAATCTTTTAATTACTTGTCTTGAAAAGGTTATATATGACTTGTGTGGGACCATTCAGCCTGGTCTCTACGTTGTTTCTGTACTCATGGCCATCACCATCTATTTTGCGTGTGCGTTGTCTGGTTCTGCGGACATTTGTAAACCATTCACTGAATTTTTGATGTTTTCTTCTAAAGTTATATCCCAAACATGTGAGATCCCAGCTAAGTGGGATTCTGGTGGAGGGTTGCTCTGCATTGCTCCAAGGGCTGTCAGACGTCCAGGAGTGCAAAGGCAGCTGCTGAACAGGGACAGGCAGAGGACACTGTGAACTTCTTTTCTGGCTTCTTGTTTCCAGCCCCATGCTCTGTGCTGGGGCTGTTGTGTTCTGCTGTGAGAATCCTTCAGTTCTTCTTCCCTTTGGGTCCTTAATGCTACCAGATGGAAATCCAGCTCAACTTTCAAAAACTCTGAATAATTTATTAAGAACAAAATTGTTGGGTCTGAGAGCTGGTTCCTTCTCTCCCTTTCTCCTTTTCTCTCTGCAAACTGCCTTTCAGAGGCAAAGTTTCTAATTACAGGTCAGGGAGGCAGGTTTAATCACACAGCAGAGCCCTTGATGCAGCATTAGAGAGTGTTATTTATACACCTGAATTAATAGGGGTGCAGCATTTCAGTTGAGAAGAATAAGGTGGTTTTCAATTTCACTCTTTTCATGTGAAACAAACCACATCAGATTCACTGGGCTTTTTTGACCTAAATTATTTGGATTCTGAGTAACTAACAAGTAACTGCTGTGCAGAGCTAGAGCAAAAAGAAGCAAGAATAGACAGAACTGCACACGTAGCAGGGGAACAACAGAAGCAAGATGTATCGGAAAAAGCCAGGAGGAGACAGAAAGAGGAAACCATTGGGAAAGCTGAATAGGGTAAAAACACAAATATGCAGCTGTCTATCCCAAGGAAGGCTTTTGGAGAGTTGTAGCATCCATAGAAACAGAAGAAACAGTGTGTTGGCATGTACACAGACACCTCAAAATATTGTTGGGTTTTTTTAAGGCCAAGAATAGGAGAGGTGGAGATGAAACGTGAAGCGCGTGAGGAGTCCCTTGTACTCTGTGCTGCAGGGAATGGGATCCCTGCCCCGTCAGCACTGAGAGCGTCAGCGTTTACTGGAGGTATTGGTTCTGTAGCACTGAAAGGAAGTGGGGAGTCCTGGACAGGATTGTTCCTGCAGTATTGTGAGCTCCAATGTACCTTATTTACAGCAGTGCAGAGATGAATTTTCTCTGCAATTTTGGATACGAAGCTCACAATCCCTGTGGACTTTCATCCAGTTGTATCTCTGTCTCTATCTTGTGTCGTTTGGCTTCACATTTGTTTTTTCTTGGCTGCTTGGAAAGTCTGCAAAAATTTCTAGAGGCTTTCTGGGCTTTTTTCAGGGTTAAAAAATGGGAGACCTATGCCTATGTGTCTGATTCTCTAAGCTATGGCATACACTGAGTTGACTGAGATCCTGATGCCCAGGGTCATCATAGGTTTGTGTGTCTTCCACAAAACAGATGTGTTGGGCCACGTGGTGGGAAAGGGATCCCAACACTAGGCTACTCCTTCTAGCAGCAGTTCTTTGGGTTCATAGATAAGACACCTCTCCCACAGTGTGCCCAGGCAAAGCTATGAAACTCACCGTGACCTGCCAAGTTAACATATCTGCCACATGAAAATCCCAAAGTGACAGAGAGAGGGGGATGCTATGCTTCAAAATAGCTAAAATGCAGGTTCTGTGGGTTGTGCAGAGCAGCCAGAATACATGGTCTTATGGTCCATATGTAAGACTTGGCATGGCCTTGAGCTCCTAGAAGCTGCATTTTGCCATGAGTGGTAGGTTTCTAGAAGCTGTACTCAGCAGTCTCTAAGCTAAGTGACAGATGAACGCAATGCAGCCAGTACCTATATGATACATTGCTTAAAGAAAAAAAGGTTATCTAGTTTTGTAAATTTACTCTCAATCCCAAAATAATTTTTTAATGTTTAGATTACCTATACTGCAAACCTTGTTCTCAGATATGTCTGCAAATCATTACCACAGTGCAGGGAATAGAAACCAATTCACCAGGTAGAGAGCATCACGGGGCTGCAGCTGCTGGATCCATCAAGCTGGGTCTCCAGCAGCGTGTCAGGATGCAAAACTGGGTTGCAAGCTGGATGGAAGATCAGTTGCAGAAAAGAGGTCACAAGCTTGAAAGAGCAAGCAAAAGAGAAGTCTTCAGCAGAGAAAGATGGAAAATACTGCTCCCCAGGACGCAGCCCAGCTATGCTTCCTGGGCTTTGCATTGCCAACAGCAGGTTTTCTACCAGGCTGCAAGGGAGGAGGATGGGGGTCTGTGCGCGCTCTCCCTGTGACATCCCTGTTATTACTGTCACATGCAGATGGCTGGCAACTGCCGTGATAGAGGCAACTGAGGGTTTGGTGTTGTGCTGCACTAGACAACTTGACGGGTGTGTGATAGTCAGGCTGCCCTTCCCGTAGGAGGAGATTTAGAGGGAGCTGTTGCTTTTTGGTATGTATGTGGCTTTCTCCTCCAAAAATAGCTGTCTGTCGAAGTGGGAGGATTTCAGAGATGGGAGAGGATTAACAATGATGACATGGATGGTCATATTTCAGGGCAAACACCTGTAAATCAGTCTAAGCCTGTAAGTAGCAACCTATTAAACCAAGTTCACTTCAGCAGCACTCACCCTGTGTGTGCTCAGGAAGGCTGGAGGCAGCTGCCCAGCCCTTGGAGTGTGGCTGGTGCTGCAAGCTCAGCCTTTTCCCATCTTCTGCACCAGGGCAAATGGAGCAACTATGGATGTTTACAGCTGACAAGACAAAACATATTAAAGAGGTGACATTTTATTAATACATCTTCCACGTTTCTACTTCTATTTTATCCCGTTTCTGACCCTTCTTGGAGCTCTGAAATGCTTTTTCTTCCTGTTTCCTTTTTTTTTTTGTTTGTTTGCTTGGTTGGTTGGTTTTTATATGGGTGTTTTAGCAGAGAAATTCTTTTTAACACAGCAGATGAGATGAAGCACAGATGAAGTGCTGCCCCTTCCGTTCAGCAGAAGAGCTGCTAGCAGGGATGTGTTGCCTGCTTTTCTGGAGGTGAAGCACACAGCTGTCCTAGCATCCTCTGCCCTTTCCAACCTGCAGGCATGCAGTCAGAAATCAGGATATTAACTTGAATCCTCTGTTATTGCCACTGGCTTCTCCTCTTTCAAAAAGGGCTCTGCCATGGGGAATTTCTGAATGAACTGCTGTGAACTCCTGTTTAATGAACTTTGCATAACAAAGTGGAAAACATTTTCTATAGATACATGGTTTAACTACAAACTAGTAATGATTGTTAGGTTACTTTGTGAACAAACACTCTATACCTGTGATCTAGTGGTGAAAATGTGACAGAGTCATGGAGCTCAATCCAGTTCTCCCATCAACTTCCAGGGTGATTTCTAACATTGCAATATTTTTGTACCTGGGTTCCACTAATCCATTATCCTGGGTTTCCAGAAAAATATCATCAACCTCACCACTTTTTCACCATGAGAAAAAAACCAGGAATCTAATCTTGTGTAAGGATGGTCTTGTAAATATGTGTCCTGTGTTTTCACTAATAAGCTTTCAGAGTTCCTTCTGGCTTTGGAGTTTAGGAATTACTGGGAACAATCAGCGTGTCTCTGAGATGCTGCATTCATCACTTCTGAATTATGCTGATAATCACTTTCCTTGTGTGATTGTTCCTGTATAATTGTGTAATTTCTTAAGAAACTTTTGTTAATTGCAATGTAAGCAGTTTTGGAGCAGGGGAAGAATCAGCTGTATCAGAAAGAGGACCTTGTTCTGCATGTACAGAACAGTAAAGATCTGGCTGTGGCAAAAGTCTGTTCCTAAATTTTCTGGAGTGCTTTTGGGAAACACTGCACCTCTGTGGGAAGCACGGTTGGCCTGGGTGAGTTGCTGGCTTACAGCTGCTGACAAAAAACACAGTCTCTGCCATCGCCTGAGTAAAGAACATTTCGTTTTCCAGTAGGCATGAAGAGTTGCCAGTGTCATTGAAATTTTGTAGCTCTGAATAGTTGCTGTAAATTTCATCTGGGCAATATTCCCAATTGTGTTAGATATAATTACATTCAAAGTTCTTTTTAATCATTTATTTGGAACATGTCCCAAGATTCAGCAGTTTTGGATTGGGACAGAAATTGAATTATTTATTATCAATTAGAGGTTGTCAGAGCCTTTGACACCACGTCGAGCTGGCATTGTTTGGTATCTGTATTAATGATCGTATAGATAAAAGCATGAAATTATTGGTTAGGAAGCTTTTATTCTAGGCTGAGAAGGCTAGTTTGCATACTTGGCTGGATGCTTCCCTACACTCACTCTCATTATGGCTCTGTTTAATCAAGTCAACGTTGCCTGTGGAATCGCTTGCCCATAAATTGATGAATTGACTGTAAGAATAATTCCCCCTAGATGGAACCCAGTTGTGACTTCCCTTGCCATCGCAGCCCAGCACATTTAGACTCTTCTGCTTTGGCTGTGGTCTGCTATAGACCCTGGAACAATCTTTGTCACATCTGTTCTTTTCTTACCAGAGCAATTTATTGGTGGCTATTGGTGCTATGGTAATGCTGGATGCTGAGCTTTTGTTCCCCCAGGTGAGGGGATGGAGATGATAACCTCACAGGTGTTCTTGAGCGGTCTCCACAGCTCTCTTCTGCATCCTTCTCTCATCAGTGTGGGTCTTAAAAATAATTTTTCTTACTGTGTTTTGGCACTTTACAAGAAACCTCATCTTAAGAGGAAGATGACGTAACAGAAGACTGCAGAGGGTAATCCCAGATACATTGCTGTCAGGAAATGAGAGGAAAGGAGCATGGAGAAGATGCTACTTGCCTCCTTGAGTGGCAAAGGAATGGCTGATGAGAAAGGATGCTCATCTGACATTACCTCATTCCTGTGCTTTCTGGATTTGGCTGTTGCCAGGGTTAGTATAGCCTCAGTGGGAAAAAGAGGGGAAAAAAAAACCCTCTGAGGATATACTTGCACTTTTTTTTTTGTAGCCCTCACCCCGAGCTGCTGGAAGGAATGTGCGTTAGCTCAGTGCAGAGACTGATCCAGCACGTTACAAGATGTGATTTGAACAAGGTTGTAAGAAGTTACACACTAGATCCAGGGAGAGAGCAGGAACTTCTTACGTGATAGATATAATAATTCATGTTATAACTCCCTCATCATTTCTACTCCTCACTGGAGTTGGTTTCCCTCATATCAATCTTCTGTGAATTCCAGTATTGTTTCCTGACATTTTGTAAATTTCTTAGTGGGATTACTGATCTTTTAGGGGGTTTCTTCTGATTTTTTTTTCTGCTCTAAACACAGTTATCAAAAGCAGGGTTGTCCCATTGTCACAAATAAATTATCACATACATGACTTTTCCAATTATTTCATTACAGCAAAGGAAACTGGAACTAGAGAAAGACACAAGTTCTCATTTTATTGGCAAATGTTGAGATTTCAAAACCTTTTCTATTCCAGAATTAATCACTTTTTAAAGCAAACTTTCTTACAAAATGAAACTCTGAAAACATTGTTTTGTTTTGATTGCTGCAGTTCCTCTGATTTCAGTGTCTTTAAACTGAAAAAAGTTATTTTATATAGGTTTATGTAACTTTTTATATAATTGTATATTTTTTCTTGTTTTGAGAACATTTTCTCGACAATGTCCAATACACTGAAAATGCCAAAATAGGCTTTTTGACATTATTGAAATACCTCCTTTATTTTTTGGAACAGAAAAATCACCATGTTTTTCAAAACAGTTGGGTTTCGACAAACATATTTTTCCTTTAGCATGCCTATGCAGACAAACACTCATTATCTAGACAAATATTTTAATACTACGTAACTCCCAGTCTTTTCAAATTGGTGCCTGTATGGTAAGAAGTAACTCTTCCAGTGAGCTCATTTGGAAAAGCCGAGGTTGCATGTATCCAGCCTCTCAGGCCCAGGACTGACTTCCACAAAGGAAAGTATGCAACTGGAATTCCTGGAACAGACCTCTCTTGAAGTATGTGCTTTGTATCAAAGATGGTATTTCTCAAGGAAAAAACCCAACAAAACACCGAAAGAAAACCCAAGCCAACCAAAGCCCAGCCTGTAACAACAAATCAACAAAAATAAACCCACTTTTGTTATAAATCAGCTTTTGTCTTGACTTGCAGGAGGTGCAATGGCCCCTTTATCCGCTCAAATCCTTCTACTTAAGGGGAAAAAAATGTGGAAATGGAGAATGCGGCATGTCGAGCTGGTACAAACGCGCCTCAAACCCCGTGAGCAACTTTTCTTTCTCAGTCTGGTGGTGATGTTTCTGATTCCCAACCTCCCTCCTTGGAAGCTGCCGAGCAGCAGCAACTCTCAACAGAGGCAGACTTGGGAAATGACTAATTAAACAGTGATTGCAGGATTGCTTCCTGACCTGGGTATCAGACCACAAGGGTGAAGCTTCATAAAGATAGAGTGAATGCAGGAAGCAGTCCTGCATATTTCCACAATAGGGGCATTATGGAGACGTGCCCTGGAGGCTGCTTGAGACCTCGCTGAATGGATCCTGATACCATCGGGGAATGGAGTACCTGCTAGTTCAAAGCGAGCCTGAATGCAGGTTTTAATCCCTTCTGACAATTGTTGAGAGGAAATGGCCTTTCCTCTGACCTTATCGTTGTAAACAACAACTAGTCATCAGGCTTGTCCTGCTAAGGGAATAGTCAAGGTCTATGCAAGGATTTTACTTCAATTTTTTTTTTTTCCTTCTCTGATTACAATGGTTTAATTCTCTAGACCTGAAATGCATTCTCACCCCTTAATATACTGGCTTCGGGTACATTCTTTGTTAATTATTGAGTCCACACAGCTTGGCCTGGTTCAAATTAGCTTCTCGGAGCTGTGGGCAGACATCCATGGCCAGTTTCGGTGCTCAGCCCCTGTGGTTGTTTCTGTGATGACTGTTGTGAGATGCCTTTTGGATACACTGGTATCCCCAGAACTGGGTGTGAGATAAGCTGACAAACTCTTCTAGCATGACAGAGAATCTCTAAGAGCTGTGATGGCCAACAGGCAGGAGGGAGGACATGTTGCTGGACACCATTAGTGTGGCAGTTTGAATATGGTGGAAGGATGCATACACTTCTGGAAGTGCAGCAGTGGGTGGATTTAACACTCTGGATTCATATGGCTTTTAGTGCTCAGACAACACAGATGACAGAGGAAATGAGACAGTAGCTTTTACGGCTCCTGGAGCTAGAGTCAACTGTCTGTAACCAGCAGGACAGAGTGATGATGCCGAAGAGGACTGAGCTGCTGGAGTGGCAGAATTTCAGGATGATGAAATCCGCTTTCCCCCAGAACTTTGCAGGACTCTACCACTGACAAGTGCCCAGCATTGGGAAGAGCATTGCTCTGGCCACCTGTGAGCATCTCCTTCCCAGGTGCTGCTCATCAGGTGCTAAATGGTGTAACAGAGATCAGCTGTCACAGCCTTTTTGAAAGGGAATTTGCAGAGCTACAGGGAGGGCACTTCTATGCCTGGTCATAGACCTTGGCAGGGTACAGGAGGCTACTGATGGCTTGGTATGAATGGCTTTTTAATTTGACTTTTTAATTCCAGTGGAGGTTATGGGTAGCACTCACATGTCTGCTCTTTGGTTCCCCCACACTAAGTCAAATAACAAGTCAGAAGAGATTTCTTCCTCACACAGCCTGGCTGATCACTGCAAAATGAGGGGCGGGCTGCAGAAATCAGTGTGTTAGAGCTCTCTGGAAGTCACAGGTTTTTCACTGGAGCAAAGGAACATTTCTTCCCTAGGTAAAGACAATGAACTGCAATTTTTTTCTTGTTATCCTGGTTGACCCAGCTTAACTTTTGTTTATCTAGCTTTTAAGGATTCTTACTATGTGCTTTGATGAGAGAAATGTGGTGTATTTCCAGTAGGTTGAAGTTCACTATATATAAGTCCATATTTATAGTGAGAAACCTGTAAGGGTCTGCAAATGAGAAAAGGTTAAAAGCTACTTTCCCTGGCTTTGTAGGAATGTCTGTTCTATTTTTCACCATTACGTTCTACCTGTTGTAAGTTTTGGGCTGTGTTTCGTGTAATCTCTCTGTGAGCAAAGGGAAAAAAAAGCCTGAACACTGGGGGGAGCAGTCTCTGAACACCGTGTACATCCTCTGCCAAGTGGATGGTCAAGGTCAGGGGCTCCAGTGGCGAAGAGAACAGGGTTGGATCTGCCCTGTGCTTTGTCTCTGGCACCCACGTGTGCTGTGCCATGAGCAGACTGTACCCAAGGGGAGGGGTTTCTCTGATTTTTCACCAGGGATGCGTATCTTTGGGTGGAAGAGGCTGTTATAAGAAGTATTTGCAGTCTGTCCTGTAACCACATGAAGTTGTTTTGCTTGATCCATAGCAAAATGAGTTGGGATCACTTTGCTTCTAGTTTTGTTCAGGGAAAAAAACCAAAAACACATATACAAGGCTATGGCCCACGTGTAGCAGTGGGACTGAGACATGAGTAAGTGGGAAGGATCTCAAGAAGCTCTGACGTGATATGCCTGAAAGGATTTCCTCTCCTCCCGCCCTGGGGCTTGACCCTTGTGGCAAGGTCACGTAATTAGGCTGTTTGGAGATCTGGTCACTGGTTATGGTGTGTGCTCTATACCTTGCAGGATCCTGGCAGGTCTTGGGGGGTGGTACCATCACCCCAGTTGCCTTGTGTGTGCTGTCTGCATCATCCGTGTGCTGTCTGCATCGGGGTCACATTGTCAGGAGACTGCAAGGAAGGATATTAGAGGAAGTGTTCCCCTTTCAGTTGGGATTAATGTAGTAGTTCCTGAAAGAAATACTCTCTTTCCACCCACCCCTTCTTCTCTCTGAGATTTACTTGTTTATATATTTGCAGGTGGTAGCTCTTTGCCTTGTTGTGGTATTACCTGTGGTAATGGTCAGTAGTGGGAGCCATTTAAACAGTGATAAACCCCTGCTTCTCCCTTGCTTATGAAATATCTATCATGTTTTCACTTCCCACTCTGAGGTTCCCCTAAAGACTTTTTGAATTATTTCCTCCACTTTACAGAGCTCTAACAAAGGATGGGTGGCTGGATCACTCTGCCAGCTTTACCTGAGTAAAAGGGGCCACAGAGAGGCTGAAAGGGTGCCTGTCAGCAGGCTACTAATTGCATATGTCCATCAGCAGGTTGTCCTTCTACCGAAGAATGTTATCTTGAGATGAATCCATAGGCAGCACAGAAGGGTCTTGTTGAGAGAGGCAGACTGGGGAGCTCCACAGTGCTGCTACTTATCAAGACAGTGTCTTCACAGCAGGTGCAAGAGTGAAAGAAGAGCACTAGCTATGCGAGAACTGCTTTGCCTTGCAGTGATTGTGTTAAAAGGGAGTACACTTTGCTTTTTCTTCCTCATAAGGGACCACTTGGGTTGCATTTTGCCCTCCTCTGCAACGTTTCAACATTTCTGGAAGTCTGCAGTAAGTGGTTAGTGTTCTGTGGTGCTTGTTTGTGGTGAGTGAATGCTGCTTTTTCTGCTTGTTTTGTCCCATGCATGGTATGCTGTTTGTAAAGAAGAACAATCTTTTTGTTTTGGAGTGTACTGAATACTGTAGTGCACTATCCACTATCTTGGCAGGTTTTGTACCTGAGACTCTTTTTTTTTTTTTTTTTTTTTTTTTTCCTCCCCCTTTTAAAGGAGCAGCACACATTGCTGTTCTATGCAACTTGAGTTTTGGAAGAGTCTAAATAGTACTTGTACAGTTCAAATGTTCCCCAGGGTGTCCTGTCTTGGAGGTTTCTCACTGAAGCCAGGTAAAAGGGCAGTTGCTTAAAAATACTCACATGTGGTTAGACTTTTTTCTGATCTACTGAGAAATAATCACAATCACTTCCAGATTGTTTCTTTGACTCAAAGAAAGCGTTGCCAGAGCTGACAAGGTCTCATTCTCAATGTGGTATATATTGTAATTAGGATGTATATTGCCATCAGCACCCTGAGACCCCAGGAGAACATGAGCTGAGGATTTTGCTTGTCTGCCCTTACTGAATGCATGTGAGAGTCTCATGAATATTTTTGAAGCAGGTCAAATACTTGCCATTGCAAATCTACAGAGGCCCTAATGAAAGCAATCCTTTGAGCGGGAGTGAAGGTGGATTTCTCCTTCCTTACAAGAAGGCTCGAGGAGTGCTGGAGTAATTCTGGAGCAGTAGGTAGTGCCTGTGGAGTGAGTTTTCCCTCTGAAGTCAGGGACGGGAGGTTTCTGATCTTCATTCACTGCAGACTGGCACTTAGCACGTGTCTGGGGGCAGTGGAAGAGCCAGGTAGGACTGTGGGATGGCAGTGATACATTCGATATGGAAATAGAGACGCTTCCCAAAAGCAAGTTTACTGATTATATGGTAGCAAACAACTTGGTGTTAAGGAGACTCGGGGCAGGGTAGAATCTTATTCTTTAGTAATTTATTATTATTAATAATAAAAATAATTACTATTATTTAGAGGCACTTTAAATTGTTAAATGAACATGTCACAAACATCATTATCCAGAACAACATCACACGTGATGCTGTTGGGAAGTGGGGGAAACAATGTAACTGAGGCAGTGTGTCACCCCCTTGATGCCTCCAGAGTCAAGCAGAAGAAGCCCCCCATGCTGTGGGAATTCAGTTTTCATATAAAATAGCTCATGGGATCCTTTTTAACCTGACCAGGTAATGTGGGTGTGCCGGAACCCTCAAAGGAGAGGGCTGGGTGGAGATGCAGAGTGTGAAATGCCAGTCAGATGGGGTGACGTCAACATCAGAGCTGGTAAGACTGCATGTCCTTATCACTTCAGAGCCCGACTGCCAAGATGTCTGGTCCAATATTAGCCCCACTGCTTGACTGAGAAGCAGGACTATTGAGGAGCCAAGAGGTTTATCCCAGGGTTCAGCAGCAATCCTTGGAATGGGAACAGGTATTGGCAGAAGAACCTGCTGTCAGCCTGGAGATCCTGACAGCCAGCAAACCTTCACCTCTGAACATCTGGCCATGGGGACTGAGAAGCCTGTATTTAGCCATTTGTGTCTTTGGCTGTTAGAAGTGGGCAGGAATGTTGCTGTGCTGATGAGCCAGTGTTACATCCCTGATTGGGACCGAGCTCTGTTCTGTTTCCTTGAGCTCACGCTGCCGTTCACCGAACTCATGTTCTTGGAGCTCCCTTGCACAGTTTGCTCGCACCCTGAATCTAATTGTGAGCAAAAGGCTGATCAGATCCTAAATGTTGCCATCGACATACCTAGAGTTTCCCCCTCTTAAGGGATGGGAAGAATTACTAATTTTCTTCCTGCATGCATGATGCTGAGCCACTTGGGGATGGAGTTTGATCACAAGAGGGGAGGCCAGCATTTTGGTGGAGGTGTGGAGAAGGCAGAAGTCCTGTCTCCTATTCCTCAGCAGCCAGGTTTTTCTGTTCTTCAGGGCTAGGTACATATGGGTAAACTTTTTTTTTTTCTTTAAAAAAAGAGACAGAATAGTTTCTGTTGCAGCCTCAATGCAGGAAAACTTATCCCCAAACTTTCTCTCCTGTCGGTTTGCTTGGTGTTGCCTTGGAGCCGGGGAGGGCCTTTCCTATAAACTCCTGCACAGAGGAGGCCTGTTAGTGTGAACTCTTGCATAGTAATTAAGGAAACAACTTTGGGCTCCCACCACTGGTTACGCAACAGGGCTGGATTCAGCCGCTGTTTGTCACTGAGCAGCCCAGCACCAGCATCTGGTGCCTCTCTCCAGAAACCCCTCCTTTGCCTCCATCCCCCCCCTCCTTGGGGGAGCCGCTTTGCGGATTGCAGGAGTTTCTGTCTCCCAGGTAAATCCTGTCTGGGACCTACCCAGAGGGAAGTCATAGCCCCTCAGCAGAAGCAGTCCAAGTTTCCAAGGCAACTCTCCTCTAACCCTATTTTGAATGCTGCCTGGTTCCCATAGAAAGTTGCCCGTTAGTCTCCTCAGCAGCTGCTGCAGGGAGTGCGCCACCTCCAGAGAAGTTGTCCTTTGCCGGGCTCTTTATTCCCAAAAGGAGCAGCCGGGGGGGGCGTGGGTGGCATGTGCTGCTCAGCACTACTGGCCCCCCTGGCAGGGCACTGGGTCCAGCCTGGGAGCTGCTTCTGAGCAAGCGAGGGGGTGGTTGTGCCTCTCTACCTTCCCAGTGAGAAAGAGGTGCTTGGGGCCGCTGGGAGGAGTGCGGAGCGGGAGGCTCCGGCGCAGATGGGGCTGCTCTTGGGTTTTTTTTGGCGAGCGGGAGGGTGACAAGTGAAGGAAAAAGGACGCGGCGTTTTATTTAATTAGAAAAACCAAACTCCCTAAAACTAGCCTCTGAAGGGCCTCCGTTGTCATCAGCTGCACAAAGAGCTGTGACAAATGAAAGGAACTGAGCAGAGAAAAGGCTGCTTTCTCTTTGTGTCTCTTTCCCAGCTTCTGTTTGCTTTGCTGTCTCCCTTGCTCCCATTGATCAGGCATGTGGAAACATTCCTCCTCCTGCACTCCCATTGTGGCTGCCCGGTTGCCAGGCTGCCGTTGGCTTGAATAACTTCACTAAGCCAGGCCTCTCCAAAACCATGCCATCCGGCGCGCTGGATGCGGGGCCAGACGCTGCCCTCCCATCCTCCTCCTCTCCCTCCCCCTCCCCAGCAGCGCAGGGGCACAGTGAAAAAATGCACCAAAGAACAAGGGAGGTAACAGGGAGCCCCAGCTGGCCTGGCGCGGGGGAGAGGCATGAGCTGGCCCTAAGAAAATAAGGGCAGCAAGGAGGGGACAATGGCCAGCCTGGGTTGCTGCCTTAAAGAGAAGGTGGGTGGTGGTGGCGAGGGTTGCTAGCCCAAAGTTTCTGAGCAGAGAGGGGACAAAAAGACACGTTTCCAAGGGACACGAGCTAGTAAAGCTCAGTGAGGTAAACCCCAGCCTTGTTTCCCTGGAGGGGAGAGGCAGTGAGGACAAAACAGGAGGCAGCAGGCAGCCGGCTGTGACTGGGAGCGATTTGTGGCCAGCTCTCGCTGGCTGTGCCACAAACGTATCCCTTCAGCAAACAGGGCACCTTGGGCCAAGCTCGCCACTGCCACCGCCTCGTGTAGCACCTCTTGTTTTGGTGGTGTTGCACCAGCTGGAGGTGACACTGGTGCCCAGTGCAGGTGAAAGCTCTGGTGCAGACTGTGTCCGTGTTCCTGCACGGCTGTACCCCCCAGGACTTGTCCCTGGGATTAATTTGGGGTAGCTCTGGTGCTGAAGATACTGGACTTGAGTGTGAGCTGTCTGCCCGTGGACCTGAGGGGGCTCGTGCTGTCGCTGCAGAGGGGCTGACACCCACCCGAACCTGGCTGCAGCTCCCCTGCCTACAGCCGTTATTATGCCAGATATGAATCTGGCCTATTATTCTTAACGCTATTTTTCATCGGTGAAAGAGCAGTAAGCAATCTGTGCTTTCAGATGTGCTTATTGACAGCACAGCTGGGGCTGGATCCTCAGCTGGTGTAAAGCAGCCCTGGCCCATCAGCTCGTGGTGTCACCCATGACCCCCACTGGGGCTTGGCCCCCCTGGCAGATGTGGCTCCGCACATCAGAGGAGCTGTGTGACCCCAGACTGTGGCTGGGACTGGGCAGAGGATCCCCTCCCGGTGACGGTGACAGGGTGGCCCCAGGTCTGTCCTGCATCCTGGGAGGTGGAGAGAGTTGTCCCAGGGCAGCTGGAGCCTGGGTTTGCTCCACAGAGGGGTCCTGGGTTTTGTACTGGGTTTGTACTGGTTTGAAGGGCAGGGACTGCTGAGCTCAGGTGATTAACATAACAATCCTGGGGCTCTGCCTTCATCCTGCGGCTAAAGCCTGGTTTGCTCAATCCAATTTCCAGCCTCTGCCCTTTCTTTAGCAGGCTAATTACACCAGCAGGACAGTGGAAATGACCTTCTTAAAGCCACAGTGTGCCCCTCGTCTACTTACCTGTCAAAACACGGGAGGCAGAGCACTGATGCCATCCGGAGAAATAACATGTTTAGGCACAAACATACCAAAAAAGCAGAGCGCTCCCCTGAAGTTCACAGCCTCAACGTGTTGTGTTTATCAGTAGCAATGGGCATTTTTTTTAAAGATGTTTCCAAGCAAGGCCTGCTGGCCAGTGGGGCCATGGAGGTGTGGGTTTGTGCGAATTTAAGTGTGCAATGTGACACCAATGAATGTACAAAGTATTACCACCTCGCACAGAAACCTGTGAGGGCACCCGGTTGGAAAGCTTCTGCAGCGCTGGCTTCTCTCATTAGTCATCCTAGCCTCATTCTGTCTCTGTAACACATAGTGCCCAACTCTGGTGCAGCTCCATCCTCCTCCTGCACGAACTTGGATGTGGCCTTTGGGCCCAGAGAAGCTGTGAGTGCTCTGATGTCTGGTCCTGCAGGTCCTGGTCCCCTGGTGTGGGCTGGGGCAGGAGCCTTCACGTCTGGGGGTGTGCAGCCTCAGGTGAAGGAGCGCTGGAGGTGGCAAGCTGTCTCATTGCCAGGCAAGTCACAGGAAGCCCTTAGGCTATGTACAGGATGCTGATGTGGCCATTTTCAGGGCAAAGGATGGGTGTTCCTTGCAAGGGTTGGTTCACTGGAGCGGAAATAGGTGATTTCCAAGGAGAGCGGAGCATGTTTCTAGACTAGCATTCTGCCCACCTTTGTGAAGACCTGTGCTGTAGGTGGTCTTCATATTATAACTCTTGAAACTGTGTCAGCAGCCACATAAATCTGCCCCTTCACAGAGGATAACAAAGTAAAAGCTTGTGCCTGACCAGCACCTTGGCAGAGGACATATCCATCGGGGTCTTGTTGAAATTGGTAGTGATACCTTGTTTGGGATGAATTTTGCTTAGGATTGCTTTGTCTCCGCTTGTGTGGTGGTATTACTCATGGAGAAAGAGTCAATCTCCTGGTTATAGGAGATTGTGAGGTGGAGCAGCTGTAGCTAAACTTCTCCTGGAGCTGAAAGGATGGTTTTGCCATTTCTTCAGCCTGGAGAAGAGAAGGCTCTGGGGAGACCTTGTAGCCCCTTCCAGTACCTAAAAGGGGGCTACAGGAAAGATGGGGAGAGACTCTTGGCTGTAGGGAGGGAGTAGAGTGATAGGATGAGGAGAAATGGTTTTAAACTGAATGAGGAGAAATTTAGATTAGATATTAGGAAGAAATGCGAGATGTAGTGAGAGCTACTTTCTTGTGAGGGTGGTGAGAGCCTGGCCCAGGTTGCCCAGAG